>BPLR01011096.1:0-21246 GCA_021605095.1 Caerostris extrusa | reverse complement strand
ACTGACGACATTGGGAGAAGGTGTGTCCTTCTTGGAGGGAGGAGCCCTGGACGAGGAGCTTCAGGAGACAACCTGACGTTTCCCCTCCCAAGGAAGATCCGCTTTGATCTCCAGAAGATAAATGGAGACACTTTTTAGTATTTCCAATGACTGGGTTTCCACTGACCAATAACTGAACTTGCCAGAAAGGGAATTGTCTTTCCTCAGAGTTGGAAGCCTTTCGCACGACCACCTCTTCCTGTTTTCCTTCCACAGAAAAGAATTATTTAACAATTGGCTGCAGTTATTCTTTAGCTTGCAATTGGCAGGTGGTGAATTTACAAGTAAGGGTTTAATGGAAGGTTTAATAAAAATTGTAATTCTGAATTATCGTGAACAATTAGGCAATAATATACTACATACTGGAGGTTATACAACATACTATCTTTCATAATACAAAATTAGTAATCTCTAATTTTAACAATTTTGATCGACATTAAATTAATGATTTGAAAGTACAAAGCACCGCCATAAAACAGAATTACTTTTTAGTAAAATACTGCCCCTCACTTAAAAGAATTCAGAAGAATGTATAAACACATTATCGACACAAAGTCTAATCATAAAGTGCAAAAACTCAATCATTCCACTCAACCAAAACTTTCAACTTTTTTCCCCACTTGTATTTTAACAAGCAGTGTTACAAATGTTTCATGGGACGCCGAGCTGTCATCTACAATGATAAAAGAATTAGAAGAGGAAGCCATGTATTAACCCAGAATCTTTAATAGGGCTACAGTACCTGTTTTATGGATTTGTCTCTCTTTACTTTTTCAATGCTTTTACTTTTTGATGTCATACCAGTTCCCTCTTCTTCAAGTATCTTTCAGTTCAATTGAACTCAACTATGACAAGTGATTACCAGCATTTTAGTGATACTATAATTCTAATGCCTCTCTTCCTGGTATATTCAAAACACCACGAGAAGTGGCTCTTTGCATGCATCTCAGCTCCTATCATCCGGTTTTGTGGAGGAGTCTCCTATTATGATTGTAAATTGTGCGTCGGGTAGAGGTCCTTTGCATGGGTTGTGCAGCAATTGCGCTGTTCCATGCCAGGCGGAAATCCATTCTTCTTGCGTTTTCTCTGTCAAGGAAAAATTTAAGAAAACTGAAGTCGCAATGCCATCTCCAGTGACCCGATGAGACCCCACCCAGGTTGACTTTGAACTGGAGGCTCAAACTCTGATCAACGACCTGCTCAGGGGACTCTCCACCAGAGGGCTCTGGGTTCAAACTTCTTTTCAGCCTCAGGACTATATCAAGTTATTTGACTTTCAAATGGAGTTTGAGATGAGTGGAAAGGGGCAGAAATCTCAGACCTGCATCTGCACAAGAATCTGTTATGATCTCAGATTTTACAGTGACTCTGCTTTACCAATGTTGATTTAATAAAATAGTAGCTTTTCCATGAACTTCAGAGACTTTGGAAAAGTAAAATCACTTCTGCCCATTAGGAAAAACTCTATTTTCCATACACGGGCAGGAGACAAAATCACTCCAATAAAAACATGAAGCAGAAATTATCATTGGTTGATTAAGCTACTTTGAAAAAGATTATATAGCCAAAACTCTTTTTCCACACAAAAAAGAACAAACAATTAGTATTACAATTCAATAAAAAAATGGCGGAGGTATCCTGTTTTGTGAGGTGTTCGACTTTAGGAGGTGTTCAAGGAATTTGTAACGAACACCCCCTCATCCTGAAGCCGTCATCAAATGAGTTTCACTGTCAAATCTCTTTGCGCTTGAGAGATCAGCACACTGGCTCCCCAAATTTAACATTCAGGATCAAACGCCGATGCGCCTGTATGGCTCAACTTTTTATGAAAATGAAGAATATTTGCACTAAATATTCTTCTTAAGTGATCTTCTGAAGGACAATTAAAATCTAGATCCTGCTTATGAATTTTGCGGAAGTGAATCAAAAATTATTAATTCAAAGATTCCATCCAATACGATTATGATTCAAATTTTACGATACGAATAAGACAACACGATACGAGAATCAATTTTTGCATCTAGCAACAAAAAAAATATTTGCCATGCAAGCCAAGCTTGGCTCTTACCACAACGTGTTGGCTGGGTTATATTCTGTGTAATTCTCAGTGCTATCTTGCATATTCCAACTCAACATTTCAAGGTTATTTATTCATTATTTTTTTTTTTGGAAGATACGTTGCCGGAACTGCCAAATGGAGCAGTGGCAAATCACAGCAACTACGAAGATATTTGGTTTTTCAGCATGAGAGGTGCCACCTGATTCAGACTACAATAGCCAACATTTCTGTACTTCTGATGAACTACGTCCAACCAAACTGTTCTGGATTAACAGAAATATGGACCTGGCGATGACATGACCACCGTCTCCCGATCTCCCTCGGTGGTTCTTCAGAGCCATAACATTTGGACAGATCTTGGAAGCTGGGTACATCCACTACTTTGTTACACTGACCAATTTAAAACAGTTCTCAGGGGATACTCAGTGTATTCTATACCTCATTTCTTGACAGAAGGAAAGGTTCTGTTTCAAAGGGGTTGTTTATCTCAAGATCTCTTACAGCAAGGGACTGTACAAGAGAAACATTCTCTTGCTAGCAAGCTGGATATCTGACTTTACAAATTTAACATGTCCATACTCACAAACATGAACATGGAGAACTATTTGTTTTTATATTTCCAGATAAAGATGGTATAATTTTCCCTCTCACAAATCATTTATTTCTTATCAGGAAGGTGATTTTAAACTAAATTATTAAATGGTAAAAGTCATCTGTCTACATCGACCGTTCCCCGTCGATCAGTGAGGCTCCAAAGGCGGGCTGACCTGAGACCTGCCGACTCTTTGACCATCTTGGTGTAATGAATCATCTGCCACGGTTTTTTCTCCTGTCTAGGTAAGATTTCGGAAGAACACCAGCAGACTGAATTCTGGAGAAAGGAGAAAAAATCAAACATCAACTAGCCAAACATATTCAATAAAAAAATCTCATTCAATATTATGATATAAATTGGACATAATACAAGAAAGTAATTTAAAAAGTTAATACAACAATGTAAACTACTTAATTTTTCAAAACTATGACAGATTTTAAATGTTATTTACTTTTTGCTTCATTTAGCGCTGCTTCTGAAGTTTTTTTTTTTAATTCCATAACATTCCATTTAAAAATGGGAGATGCTACCAATCTGAGAATTGTATTTATACCCTGGATACTGAATGCGAAGAAGTTCAGGAAGTTCATCCCAGATGCTCCAGCATGAAAACTGTGACTCTTCGATATGTTGTTACTATATTTCAAATTCCACAGAGATGATGGCATTTTTAGATCATCAAGACAACTGCACCGCACTGCTATTCAAGGTAGAATTGTACTGCTAATCAAATAGCAATTATAGTATACAAACCGCATGTTAAGTCCTGGAGCATATTGCGAAGTATTCACAAGCATTCTCATATTCCAAACTAAATGAGACACGTTGAGATTAGCGTCTGTTTATAAGACTTTTATATAATACCTTCTTCTTGTATTTTTAATTTGACCACCACTTTAAAGACTCAAGTTGTTCCTTGACTGAACCAAACTAACAAGTTTTACATTCTCACCTCACCCCACGCCAGCAAAAGAAAAAGTCATGAAACTTATGATGGAAACTCGGGGATAAAGCTCTCAAGCCTATAACAAACTAAAACACTAATTTTGCTTTGCTACTCGAAGTACTTTGAATTGAGTCTAATTTTTGCAACACTGACGTTTATTTTCATAATAACCTCTTTCCCAGTTTGAATAGAAATTTTCCTCCTGGAGGCCATTTCTTTTTGTTGGAGATTAGAACTTAAACAGCCAAAATTTGGGGAACGTAAAGAAGTTTAGGTTTATTCTATACAGATGTGAGCTTGTAGGTGATCTTGCGAATTTTCCTGAGTCAATTATGGAGTTTTTCATACATTTCATATTTAAATAACTGCTCAACAATACAACAATCTATCTTTGCTCCAGTCACTAGCTAAAAGTGTTTTCTTAATGAATGTGCAGACTATTCCTTGCAAATTCCATAAAGCAGCTTCCCAGACCTTTCCAAGACTGAAAATTTTTTTTTGCTTTTCTTTTACGCCAACCCCTTCATTGAAATTCCCAATTCATGAGAGTTACCACTGCCCATTTCTGTATTGTAACGAAGAACACAAAATTCTCTGAAATCTTTGGGTTTTTCTTTGGCTAACACCTCTGTGGCAATTCACAATTAGGAAGTAACAGCTCCAGTTTTTCTATAATAATAACTGAAAGACACCATAAAAACTCTCACCAAGGAATCTTTAGCTTTTCTTGGCATTAACTCTTTTGTAGCAATTCACAATTCAGGGAGGAATAACAGCTCCACATTTCTGAATTATACAGGAAAATCTTTAGCTCATACTTTATGTTAATTCCTCTGGCCAACAAATTCAATGCACAATTCAGGAGAGTAACCACTCAAATTTTGTGTATTACATAAGAAAACGAACTTCTCACTCTATGGAAGATCGACTTCGTGGTACTAACTCCTCTGTGGCAACTCATAATGCAAGAGAAAAATAGCAGCTTCACATTTGTGTATTATACAGAAATATCTCATCTAAATTGACCATAACTGTTGTCACAATATCCAATTAATCTTCTCGCGCTTTAGAAAGCATCGATTTGCCAACAGTATCAACCTGCATCATCCCTACGTGTTGTTCACTAACTGGTAAGCCACTGTTTGACACTTGAGCGGAATTTCTCCAAGAGATGTTTCTAATTATTCAGTTACCTAGATGAGCTGTAGTGTTGCCACTTTGCATAACAAATAACCTTCGTCATTGATTAAAATGGAGTACTATAGGAATTTACCTGAAGGCGTATATTCTGGCAGCAATGAATGCTGGCTCTAAGGAACTTGACAGGAAGACATTTCTACCTGCGACAAAAAAACAAAAACAAATTACATTTTATTCATTCTCAATGGATTATTTATTTTTATTAAATATTATAAACGATATCTGATTTACATGGTCTTGTTAAAAGCTAAAAGGATTATTAGGTTATGAAGGAAATCAATAAACTTTACAATGCCGAAAAATCGTTCTGTAACGATGGTAGGCCAAGAAAGCTAATAAACTTCTATCAAAATTTATATTTAGAAAAGGTTTCGTAACATTCAACTGCCAAAATTAATTCCAAAAATTTAAGTTTAATTAAATTTTTAGAAAAGGACGAAAGGTAATTGTAGTTTTTTTTTTATTAACAAAAAGATAGAGGGTATGGGCTAAAAATGAGTCGTCGAGTCAAATACATGATACAAAGAGTTGACATTTCCTCTTCTTTCTCTTTCAATGAACAAACACATCAGAAATTTGCATCCTCCTTCTCAAATTCCATGAAGGAAAGCATAAATGCGAGAACTTTCAATTCAGCTTCGATATTCGAGTTTCAAACCATACTCTGTCAGATCGACTGATTTAAGATTGAAAACTGAATGCCAAAGAATTTGATGTTGGCGAAATTTCCGCCCGGCTTTGCGGAAAAAGTATCGAAACTTTTTCTGAAACAAAAAGAAAAAAAGAAAATTTGATATTCAAGAGTTTCTCTTCCCGCTCATCCTTCAATGGCAAAAAAATAAATGGCCCAGAAAATAAGACTATCACAGATCGTATACAAGACAACAACTGAATAGAAACAATGCGTTGGCTACAGATAGCCAATGCATAGCCTATACAGATAGATTATAGGAGTTATAACTATCATTGTTGAGTCTGGAATTTTAATTTACAACGATTTGATAGTAAAATAGTTCATCCTTTTACCCTCTTTCCAACATTTTCGCCCCTATGACGTCTTGTTTGAAAAAACGTTGCAGTTTGTATTTTTTTTTTTCCGTTTTGGCTTATATACTGGTTTGAATTATGGCTCAATTTTTAAGGAAAAACACCCTCTCGATTTATAGTTGTAATTATCAGGTAGTTCTTCTCTGCCAAAGAAATTTTAGTTGAAATAAAACGATATTCAAAATTTCGTCCTTCATTATATTGAAAGTTTAGAAGTGCTGTCAATGTATCGAAACTTTCACCTTGATTGATCATATCTGCTATCTATTGAGTTAAGGAGAAAATTACTGGAGAAGTTTTAAATTGAACATAATTGCGATTGAGTAAAATTGCTCACCATGCCCTGGTAGGTGTCTGCCTTGGTTAGGAACTGATGGGAGGTTGTGTTGAGCAGCTCTTCTGCGAACTCATCCCCTTGGGACACGCGGAACTTACCGCTCAGGGACAGCACTGAAACAGAGTATTAAAATGGAGTAAAAAGAAGTTTCGTAAAAGATTTCAGCATCTTTTCACCTCACTTGACAATTGGCTACATCTAACCTCATCAACATGGTTTATCCAAACATCTCATTTAAATCCAAACAAATCAAACTGATCATCTACAATGATCCATTCTATTCATTAATCTTTTTTTTGAATTAATGAATAGAATGGATCATTGCGCAATATACGCAACATTGCGTATATAAGTACATATATATTGCGCACATACGCATGTTATTCATTAATCTACATATACAGTGGGTAGATTGCAAATCTAGCTGAATAGAAGCCACAGATTACACAACACATTAACAACGTGATCCCTGAGACACTACGGTCTGTTGGGGAACATGCTTTTTCTCGGTTTCAACTTGTGTCGGAAAATGATGGACAGCATTTTGAACTTGTCTTGCGCAAGTAACGCGGTAATTAAGAGTTTTGTTGCTTTTATGCGGTTTTTGGCCCAAGCACAATTTAAAACCGACATTTCCATCCAATGTGGTAAAATCTTGCTGTGGTGGATGGGCTTTTCACTTACAGTGCCGCAACTGTTGAAAGTCTTAGAAGTAATTTTTTCCGTCAATAAACCGAAACAATCAAGCACATTGAACAGTAAAGTTGGTTTAATGTGCAATTCATGCCAAAACCGTCGTAATTTCGTCAAAACGGCACTGGTCCACTTTCGTAATTCACTTTCGTTAGACCGCTTACAGCACCATCTATTGATACACTTTGGAACTTTTTCTGATGTCATACCGTTTCTAAGTGTTCTTCAGTTCAAATTTGAACTCATTCTGACGAGTGATTCTATTTTTGTAAAATTTTAAAAGTGGACTTTAATTATAACCACCCTTTACAATGTATTATTCAACTAATGAAAAATTACTGCGATCAATTAACTACTATTTGACTTTCGGGGACTGGATGAAATCTCTAATTGTTCTAATTCAACTGGGAAAAATTACTAAGTGGTTTAATACCGATTTTGTTACATTCTAGATATATTTTCAAAAAATTAAAAAAATCTTGTATCTAGGACACTATATTTATTGATGCTTCTGTATTACTAAGCTTGAGGTTAAACTAGTGAATCAAAAAAATTGAAAATATTATAAATTTTTGTTCACAACAGCATTTTTATGTTAATACTACAAAAAAATTTTGTTGTTGTTGTTGTTCCAACTATAGTGTAATTGCCTTTGCCTTTTCAACGATAATGAATACTGGACGTCACATTCATTATGAAGCGACGTCTTAAATCAAGTTCATGAAAAACTTTTCAAATTTAAGAGCAAAATTATCGATAAAATGAAAATTTAAAAATAAAAATAATTTTAATAGAATATTCTTATAACTGTAACACGAACTCAGTTTAAGTTCACACATGCAAATTATAATTTAAAAAAATCATAGAAAGTTCAATGACTTACCAGGAGAACGAAATAAATTTGTGACAACTGAAAACAAAAAACAGAAGTGTTAGTTAATAGCAAGCAAATTGATAGCGCAATTTTAAAAAAGAAAACATTTTTAAATTAACAATTTTAGCAAATAAGATTAATACAATAGGTACTTTGGTAATTGTTCTTAATTCTTTCAAGAGAATAGTACGTATAGCAAAATGTATAGCTTCTGCTAATGTATGTAAATGTACAGGAATGATAGCTTCTGCTAATGTAATGAATGTTTCCCATAAGAGGAAAAGATTCATTCGTTCGTCCCCATGAAAAGAATCCTACTGTTATTGTTATATTACATATTGATGGAATTATATAAAGTATTTTAAACTTAGATTTATATTAAAATACGTCAAAATGCAAAATCACATGAATACATAAACATAAAAAGAAAATTATATTTGAGAAATTTTTATTTATCGGGCTCTCTTTTCCTTACTGGGATTTTGTTGATGATCATTAGATTTGACATTGATTTAAAAAAAAAAATTTCCCTTCGACAAATTTTTAAAGTCTTTACAAAATTACTTTCTCCTCAAGATGTTTCGAAAATGAGACATTGTTTTAGTCAGTTCAGATAATTTGGTTTGTCGCTCTACGGTCATTTTGTACACACTTTGGTCTAATTAGACCGGGATCTACAGTTTAACGTGGAGTCGAACCATTAGCAAACACCCATGCCACAGCCAGGATTCGAACTTGAAATCTGTGGTACCAAAGCGCTAGCCAATTGGTCATCAGGCAGTTGATATTTCAGATAAGGTTATGACGACCTGTTTGGGCTTTGTTGGGATGACACTTTGCAAAAGTTTTGACATCCAACCATATGCCAAAAGTTATTGACGAACGCGAGTCGTATACTAAACAAAATTGTCCGCATCTAAACAGGACGTATATCAAGTTGAACTTATTCCAAAACGGACGTACCGAGGTGCCACTGTATTATACCTACGAAAATGACACTTTTTTTCTGAAAAAGCAGTACACTGACCTCCGAGGTAGACGGAGATGGCGACGACCGCCAGAATGGCCGTCACGATGAGAGCAATGGCGGAGACGAGGGCGGCGGTGCTGCAGCAGGTGCGCCCCTTCCTGGGGCGGCGCTCGTCCCACACCAGGTAGGGCGGGGCCTTCCCAGCCCCCCTGTGGTACCCGGAGGCATAGGGGAGGTAGTCCTCGGGAAAGGAAGTGAAGGCGAGGTGATCCAGGCGTTCCTGAAAGAAAGACAGCACTTATTACACATAAAGTAATATAATTCGCCATAAAACACATTAATCTTTCGTTAAACTATCACTAACACACTTCGCCATGAAATCAGTATTAGGCAGCATTATAAAAAAATATTATGCTTGACATTACATTGACGTATTAATTTTGTATAGCAAGTAGAAGCGCAGACATGATGGGCCAGTTGTTTTCTACACACCAATTTGTTGTTTTTGCGACTCATCCTCAGTGTCTTGCAGTGCGGAACGGGCATCCCATGAGTAGTCTACTCATGAATGGAGGTAAAGGGCAATTTTTGTTGTAATAGAGAACCCGTAACTAGAAGTACGAATTGAATTCAAAAAAATTGAATTTAATGAATTCCCCCTAAAAGACGTCCCATTAGGTATAATGGGACGTCTTTTAGGGGGAACCGGCTAGCATTTGTGCGTTGTACGGGAGAAAACGATGGAAACTCCCACCAGACAGCCGAAGCAAGATGCTGAACATCACAAACATCCTCGAGTCTCCTCGTTTTTTTGATTGAGATAGTTGGATTGAGATTCTTGAGGCACTGATTGGAGAATTCACAGCTTTATTTACACCTCACACATACAGTTAGAGTGTAAAAAAGTAACAAAGTAATTCGCTATAAAACACATTAACCCTTCCTTAAACCGCCACTTTCACACTTCACCATAAAATCAAAATTAGGAATTTAAAAAACACACTCGCAATGTTCTTCATAAGATTCCATTTTGATGTCCAACAATTGCCACTCCGATATGACAAAAGGAATTCGTGTTACTAAATCAGCACAAAAGTACATTCAAACGAGAGCTTTTCATTTTGATATTAACTTCCTGTTCGGCCCTGTCCACATTTGAATGCATAAGTTGCGATCGTCATTTGTGAAAGGTCTTTCCGAACATTTCATTGTGACCTCAAAAAAAAACTCTCTTGTCTCCCTCTATCATCCCCTCAGTCATGTTTCGAAAATTTGTAAACTCTTTGATGAGTGACCAAAAACGACTCTATCTGTAGTGGAAATTTTGTTTTCCCGAGAGTAAATAAATATTGCTTCGCTTGCTGTACATATACTGTAAAAGAATGGTTTAAAGAACGTTCGCAACAGACGCTGCCGACTCCCGCATTCAAATGTGGACGGGACTTTCTAGGTTAATTCAGCAGGTCTGTAGTATAATTTACGATAAAGTTTCAAAAACAAATAGTACGAAAATGTTATTTTTTATTGATTGATTTTGAAATGGATAAAAGGATTAAAAATAACCCCCAAATCATTCCTTCAGAAACGGTGGAGATTTGAAAGAAAATCTCGCATCAACCATCAAACAGCCAGCGGAGGTTTTTGGTCGGTTTGAAAGATACTAAAACATATTGAATTTATCAGAAGTCAAGAACTTCTTCTTACTCAGTGAGGAAAACGAAATCACTGACATAGGGGAAAAATGATTTATCTTGCCTTAAAAATATGCCTTCAACGACAGTACTGTATCGATGAGATTTGGCAAATTGCCTTTGGTGCGACATGAGGTCGAAATATAGGGAATTTGGGGAAGTGCGCTCAACATTTATTTCGTTTACACGCCTACAGATGGCAGCACCACTCATTATTTAAAGGAATAACATCATTAATAATATTTGAGGAGGGCCAAGACATAACATCATAATGATATTAAAAAGGGCTTGTTAAAAGTTTAACCATAAAATTTTTTTAATTAAAATACAATAGTCATTAAATCTATATTTTACCTTTATGATAATTTTCCTAATCTTTCCTCTCTACTTAACATATTTTTGTAAGGCATCAGCTTAAGACATCTATGAATTCTTATCTAGAAAAAGTTGAAGGTGCTTCTTTTTATTTATAAAGAAACATAAAATTCAGAAAAAGATATGAGGGGACATCAAATTATCACCGAATTCTACGTAATGTTCATCATTTAAGGGGGAGGGGGAATAATACTTTTTCCCAACGAATAATTTTTATTTAATCTTCTATGTAATAATGAAAATGTGTTTTAGAATTAACTTTAAGCTACATATTAAGGCAAAAAATTTTATCTAATAATATATAAGTATTAAGAAAATTTAATATACTCAATGTAACAAGGTGGACGGTACAAAAAAAAAGAACTCGAAAACTATTTTATTTCATCGTATAAATTCTAATATTGCTGTATGCAGATATGCTGTTTGACCAACCTAAATGTAACTGGGTGTGATTGGGTTGAGATGAGGCACAGGTTGCAGAACTCATAACTTTATTGACACACGCACAACATCACATGTATGCAATTACAATATTAACAATGTTTAACACATTTAAAGACAATTATAGATTCCTTCTAAGCCACAAATCCACTTTTAAGCCGAAAACCCAATACTCAGCTACGAGCAGGATGCACTAAATGTACTTCCTTTCTGGTCAGAGTCTGTAAGCCAACTGATCATTTCTCCCAAAAACGTCACAGGGGCGCTCTTGCCAGTGTGTAAGAGGAAACATGGTTACAATATTTAGAAAGAGTAAGTCAGATTTTATGTACAATTTTATATTAATGTAATAAGGGTTTTAATGTTTGATTCGATTTTATAATAAGAATCTTCGAGAGTGATTCATCAGCTTTAATTTGTCAACGTATTATATATGATATTCCGCCAAAATATTGTTTTATATCTCGGCAAAAAAAAAAAAAAAAAAAAATTTTTGTAAACGTAAGTTGATGCAAATAAGTACATGCATAAAAAAAATGCAATTATAAAATGAAAAAAAAAATTAATAAAATTAAAAATAATAATTATTAAAAAATTATTAATTAATAATTATTAGTTATTTTAAAATTAAAAATAATAACCAATTAATATTATGCGATAAAATAAATGCATGCAAATAAAGCATTTATCTTATTTTGTTGAGCGCAAATTAAAAATGGACAAAAAAAAAAAAAAAAAAAATTCATCACGCAACTCGAAACATTTATTGTAGAAATTAAAATTAAATATTATGCACACATTATTGACAAAGGCTCTGATCTTGTAGTTGCAATAAAATAAAAACATTAATTAAAACATTTTAATAATATTTAAATGTTTATTTTACTAAAGCTAGCCTGCTAAATTCATCAAAAAATTGCTCATAGGACTTTTTTTTTTTTTAATGTATGCCTGTGACGAGGAGGACTGCTAAAAAAGACCACGGTGTCTGCTTCAGCGATTTTAAATACCAAAACATACTACTGTGCCCAAAAAGTAAGACCAATTTTTTTTTTTTTCTTTCAAAAATTCTTTATTTATTCTTCCAAATTTATTCCATCGCCTTCAAAGTAAACCCCTCCGGACACAATGCACTCATGCCGACTTTTTTCCAATCCTCAATGCATGCTTAAAAGTCATCGGCAGGGATGGCCTTCAGAGCGCGCGGCGATTCACGTTGAATCTCCTCAAAACGGTGTCCCCGGAGTGGTCTTTTGAGTTTAGGGAATAGCCAGAAGTCGCACGCTGTGAATACGCTGGTTGTTCAACGATATGGGTTTCATTTTTGGCTAGAAAGTCACGAAGAATCAATGTAGTGCGAGTCAGTGTTTGCTGTATCCATCGAGATTGGACGCGTTTGAGGCCCAAAATGGAATGGACCGATCCTTTTGAAATTCCAACATCATCAGCAAAGTCTCTCATTGTAAATCGGCGGTTTGCAAGCACCCAATCTTTAATTTTTTGGGACGTGAGCTTCATCGGTTGAGGTTGGTGGTCGACCCGAGGGCTCTTCGTCTTCAACGCGTTCTCTGCCTTCTTTGAACTGTTTATATCACTTCTAAACATTTCCACAACATTGGTCTTATTTTTGGACACAGTAGTATTCCATATCTTAATCATCAGAATCAGTAAAATTTTTAGAAAATCACTCGTGGCTCCTCACAGTAAAAAATAAATTAATCTCATGCGGTCTGCGGTCTAGTCTATAAATTATAGATAATGGCAGAAAAATTAAAACGGTTTTGGCCCTTGGTACTTACTGGGTAAACAGTATGGCCGTATGGCTGGAAAGTTTGGAGACCCCTGCCTTAAATCATCATAATCACTAAAATTATTAGAAAATCCCTCGTGGCTCCTTAAAGCCCTCATGCGGTCCGCCATCAAAGCAGCGGGAGGTCCCGTTCCGTGCATCATTGGCTAACACCATTAAATGAGAATATGTTTTAAAAAAAAAACATCCTGCGACGGAGGATGGTGTTTTATTTGGGAATTCCGAAACCGTGATTCCCCCGAGGGTGGAGCAGACGATCGAGTCAAGGCCGGTCGTTAGCAAACGATATCTGCGCGGACCAAGGACGCTCCCTCATTCACACGTTCGGTTGTTCCATTCATCCATTTGGCTCCACTGGAGAGCGCCTTCGCCAACCCTTCATTACGAAGCAAACAGACGACTCCGTTCTTTTTGCTTTATAAGTACTACAAAGACGAAATGTAAACAGAGCAGATGTGTTTTGTTATTCTATTTCTCTGTTTTTTTTTTCTTCTTCTTTTTTTTTTTTTTTTTTTTTTTCACCAACAGAGCATTGAATGGCTGGTGTTTTAAAATTGGGCTGGAAATCTTTAGTTTTTTTTATTTTGAGTAGATAGAAAATCGTTTGATGTTTCAAGTTTCAGAATATTTTCGTTCTCCCACTTGTACACAATCTTTCTCTCTCTCTCTCTTTTTTTTTTTTTTTTTTTTTTTATTTATTTATTTTTTTTTTTTATTCAACAATTCAACAAAATTGAAACATATATATATGAAAAAGTTTTATATTTTTCCAATGTTTAAAAAAAAAACTAAATTGTAACAAATTTGCTAACTTGGCATCATTCCAAAATCTGACGTATCAATGGGATGACAGAAGACCGTCCTGGGATTCAATCAGTATCACATGCCTTATTCTGCCAGTACAATGATTTTAAACAATGATTATAGTTGTTCATAGCATTCGTGTAAGCGAAAATTTTTTTTTATTGCAAAAGCACTTGATTTTTCATTATTGGAGCATAAGATGGAATACAAAACAGCTAAACAGAACAAAACAGTAACTCATAACAATAATTACACCACAACTGTGACTACATAAAGATAAACGAAAATGAGTCGCTGGATGCCAATTGCATCAACTCTCTGGCTTGTCAATATCTGCTGAGTAAGTTTCCTTCATTCAATGAAGAACAACTTAGCAAATAATCTTTGTACAACTCAGAGCCTGATTGCACAAATTGGTTTGGTTTGACGCTCTACGGTCATCTTGTGCACACTTTAGGATAAATAGACCGGAACCTATAGTTTAACGCGAATTCCGAACCACCAACAAACATCCATGTCCCCGCCAAGATTTGAACCTGAAGCCTTCGGTACCAACGGCCAGAGCACTAATCAGTTTGCCATCAGGCTACCAAAAGTACACAAAGGACTATTATATATACCAATGCTGTGCATGTCTAGTTTCCAAGCGGAAGGCCGGACGTGACATCAAACAAAACTGCTATCTTCAATGTTAAATATTAATTCTCTCTTTTACTTTAACAATGAAAAATGTAAATAAAAATATATATTGAATTATTCAGAAACAAACTCGATTGTTTAATATTATTGAGATATAAAGTTAAATTTAAAGAAATAGCAAAAGTTTTTTTTTTTTTTTCAAAATAATTGATAAAACACCGAAGCATTTTAAAATTTCATAGATATAACGGTTTTAAAAAAAAGAAATACGTAATATGCTCTAAAATTTGTGATGGCTTTCACTTAACAATAATGTAAAATGTATTCCCATTTAAAAATTTCATGAAAACCGAGACAAGAATTTTATTGCACACCCCTTGAGAGTAAAATTTTTTTTTTTTTTTTTTTTTTAAAGATCTGAAATCAGAGAGAGAAACGAATCATCTCCATTAAAATGTCAAAAGCGAATGAACTCATCCTCTCATTAATAGAATTACGCAAAGGGGAAAGTCATTTCGCACCGATGAATGCTTTGTGAAGAATGTTGCAAAACGGAAGATTGTTTTCTGGCACAAAAGGAGACTGCACACCGGGTTTTATGACCGCCGGAGTCGTTAAAATCCCATCTAACGAGCGTTGCTACCAGTTGAGATACTGCCGCACACAATTGCTGATACCAGGTTTTCATGGCTTTATATCAACAAGGTATTCACCTTGAATCTACTGAAAAAAATTCTCAAGATGACAGATGAAACAAGTCAACAACACAAGTACAAAAAAAAGGCGAAATCTCTTGGCAATCTTGCTTTAAAACAGAAGACATTTACTGGCCATAATAAAAATGACCATAATTTAAACGCCTGGTCATGTTGTTGTTCTAATGCAGCTGGCAATACAGAGACAATTAATCTTTATGCCATAAGCAATGGCTGCACCGCTGTTACACATGTACCTCTACCCAGGGGGCACGCGCAGCTTGAAGATAGGGTATGGACGCGAGTAACACTATCCCCACGCTTTACGATCATAGAGCGGGACCTACGGTTTTAAAGTGGATTCCGAACCATTACAAAAACATCCATGGACTTGAACTTGAACGAAATCTGTGGTACCGAGCGCCAGAGGGCTAGCCACTCGGCCATCAGACCCTTGTTCAAAGTTATTAATAAAATGAGGGTGCAGTGCAGCATTTCACATTTGGCTCACTTTTCACGTAAACGCTGAATTTGCTGTATCTATCCATTCTTGTGGTGCAGCTTGAAGATGTGATACAGATGCGAGTAACACTATCCACACGCTCTACGATAATAGACCGGGACCTAGGGTTTTGAAATGGATTCCATAACTTCCACCTTCCTTGCCTTGTCAGACTAATGGTCTATTACGTCTGTATTTCCATCAATTCCCTTTAGACACTGACCCTGTATAACTTTTTTTTTTTTTCATACGGTGAATAAATCGCTGGGGCCTGATGGCCGAGGGGCTAGCACTCCGGCGCCATTGGTTTCCGGTTCGTGTCCCGGAGGCGCTATGGATGTTTGTAGTGGTTCGGAATCCACTTTAAAACCGTAGATTCCGGTCTAATAGGACTACTAATACTACGCCACGCCACACCACATCACTATGCCTAGAGCTGAGTTGCCCCTTTACAGTTTGGGCTCTGATATATGATTGATTGGGCTCTGTGATACGAGACTCTGCTCTACGGTCATATGAGACCGGGTCCCACGTCTTAAAGTGGATTCCGAACCACTACAAACATCCACGGACTTAAACCCGAAACCTGTGATACCAAGCCCCAGAGCGTTAGTTACTCGGCCATCAGGACCTTTAAACGCCTGGTCATAATGGCACGAAATTTGCCAAAGGACTGACTCATCAAAACATGAAACGAAGGAATCCGCGGAGATAAATAGTTCCGAAAGTTAGCAATAAGCCAGAAATGGGGCATTTTTAATGCTTCAATGGATATGCCAATATGAATTGCAGCTACAAAGTTGGATTGAAACATCACTTTTTATTAAGAATTTTGAAGTTCATGATCAATGCATCCATGTTTTTCTTCTTTTTTTTTTTTTTAGAGAAATTCGATTATACGCACTGTTGAAGACTTGAAATTTGCAATTATCGGTACTAAAGTCAAATATCAGTGACGTACCTTATTATGAGTATCTTAAAGGACAAATTAGTATTAAAACAATTGCATCACAACTTTGCTACATTCAGCTGTAAGAATTGTTTAAATTGGATGCAATTCATAGGAAAAAATTAATTGAATAATAACTTATAATATTGAATGTGTTGCATATTGTACTGCAGACGGTGGAAAATTAAGAATGGGAGAGAGTAAAGGCAACGATTAATTAATCATAGAAAAATGGTAAAAAAATTTTTAAAAATTAAAAAATCGTAATAAGTTTAAACAAATTAAAAAATCGTAATAAATTTTAAAAAATTAAAAAATCGTAACAAATTTTTAAAAAATTAAAAAATCGTAATAAATTTTTTAAAAAACTATAAAATCGTGAAAAATTAATTATATAAAAGTTAGATTAAAGGAAGATAATTTATATTTATTTTGATTTTGATATTTAAAGATTTATTTTTCATACTAAATAATTATTTAGGAATAAATGATACATTTCTGCTGTCAGACATGCAAATGTAAAAAAATAAAAAGTATCCCTTTGATGTTAATACTAATGTCTACAATATTACAACTGACTGTAACTATAAATGAAATAATTTAAAATCGCACGTAAGTATCTTTGTCCTTGTAGAAGGACTTCGATAGAAAGTCGAAAAACTCCGGAAAGGGTCGACGGTCAAAGAAGTTTGGCGACCCCAGTGTTGGCAAAATGACGCCATCAGACACAGAGAGAATGAAGACGTCATGTTCAGAAAAGGAATCTCCTTCCGATAACAAAAGGAGGCTCATTAGAAGCCGCTTCGCGAGGCCAGGGAGGGAGGCTGTTTCTCATTCGCCCATTGTGTCGCCGGTCAGAAGGGACCCTCCTTTAATGGGCATCGCATTTCAACCCGCGGTCTTGGGCGTTTGACCCAGGGTCAGTGTGGTGAAAGGAATTCCAGAAGAGCTATCGAATGTCTTCAGAAAACAAGTATTCCCAAAAAAATTACTATTAGAAGTTGTTCATTAAAATAAAAAAATACCAAAAGTGATAAATATGAAACTTCAAGAAGAAGGAATGGATTAACGCACTGCAGTACTTGTAGCCATTGGATATACAAATGTTTAAAATCCCAAACCAAGACGTGAAAAGTGCTTCGAAACCATACTACAAAACACTTCTAACAAAAGCCAAATTCTCCAGAAAATTCATAAGGTTTAACGTTATTCATGAATCATTTCTAAGGGTTAAGGGGCCAAAGTACCATTTTTCTGCCAAAATTTGCAAATTTGGAAAATCACTTTATTTGCTTGATGCACTTTTTGAATTGCGCCACGAACCCCTAACCAGGGCAACATCATGTTCCCACATGATGATAAAAAAAATAAAAAATAGCAAGATTTAGAAGTTTCTCCTTGGTACGCAACATTTATGTATATTGATTTGAATTAACTACATGAACAAAGGCACCTCTTAAATTATTGTGATGCCTGATGGCCCATTGGCTAGCGCTCTGGCCGTTGGTAACACAGATTCGAATCCTGGCGGTGGCATGAATGTTTGTTGTGGTTCGGAATCCACATTAAACTGTAGGTCACGGTCTAATTAGCCTAAAGTGTGTACAAGATGACTGTAGAGCGACAAAATAAAACCAAACTTTGGTTCGCTTGGTTGATATATTCGTACATGTATTTAAGATTTAATTTTCTTTCGTTTGCCATGTTTATAAATTCATTAAAGCAACATTTTTTTTTTTAATTTAACAACAGTCAGTTCCGCATTTAGCAGTTTTACATTGACGGCGAGATCAAATCAAATTAACAGAAAATAAATATTTATTTAAAAAAAAAAGCCACTTATAGTAAAAGTGGTTTTTAAATTAAATTTTAATTTTTTTAAATTTAAAAACTTAATTGGTTTAATTTAACTTTCTTAATTGGTTTTTAATTTTTTAAAATTTATTAGAGATTTATTGAACGATATTTTTTTTTAAATATAAAATATTATTTTTAAAAATGAATCAACTGATTTTAATCTATATGTATAGTATCAGAATTTTAATCTATAGATATTAGATTAAAATTCTGATAATATTTTACATTTAAAAAAATTATCGTTCAATAAATCTCTATAAATTTAAAAAATTATAAAAATAAATTATAAAAAATATAAAAATAATAAATTAAGCAATTATAAAAATTATTTCATTTAAAACCTTTAAGATTTAATATGAAAAATTCGGTGATTAGATAGAGGCATGCTTTTTGCTATACTTTCAACTTACTGATCCTGTAATAAAAATATAATAAAATGTATTTTATAATAATAATAGAACGATTTATCTTATTAAATCGAACCAATAAATGTAAAACACGTCGAAATAAAACGATCAAAACAGGTCGTTATTGGCAGCAATGTACGAGGAAGAAATTGATATACCTTTCCAAATTTCTTCACGGCAATTACAAATCAACTTCCGAGGCGTTTCCACAGACACCGAATTAAAAAAAGCAAGAAGCAATTGGTTAAAGACTCCGAATTTCGACAGATTTTACTCTCAACGCGAAAAAATGGCGAAAGAGCTTGAGATTTCGATTTCTTTGTCGAAATGGGTTGTACGTGTTGCAAGAGCATAGCATGTGATGATATCAAACAGTCGGAAAAAAGGGGGAATATCTTCCCGCCCACTCTGTTCGATCCCCCACCCCCACCCCACCTCCGTCTCATGCTGGGAGGAACACGTGATTAGTTCTTGAAACACATGTTCGAACCAACACCTGCATTGACTCAGTCTCGTATTTCAAGTGTAGAAATTGATATCAGTTCAAAAAGACTCGAGCAATTTTCGAGAAGGCATGTGCAGAATACATAACATGATCCTTTAATTTTTCCCTCCCTCAAAAACACAACATCTATTTATTTCTGGTAATAATATGTACATTAAAAACTTTTACTACTGCGTCCACAAAAGTAAGACCATTTTTCAATTTAAAATTCCCGGGGCATATGGTATTTCAATTTTCTTTTTTTTTTTTTTTTTTTTTAAGTTGTTGGCACTGTCCTTGGCATCTCTGTGAAATGTGACGTCAAAATATTCATTAGTGTTTCAGTTACGCTTGGCTTTGTGAGATGCTCAAACTGATTCCGGCGATTTTTCAAACGTCTGAATTCATTGAGCAAAGAACTTGCATTAAATTTTGTTTGCGGAAACGTATAGAATGTTGCGGAAGGCATTCGGTGAGCATTGCTATATCGGAAAGAAATCGCATTAAAGAAATAGAGCGCTCTGGTCGACCATCCACCTCAACCGACGAAGCTCACGTCCAAAAAATGAGAGATTGGGTGCTTGCAAACCGTTGATTTACAATGAGAGACCTTGCTGAACATGTTGGAATTCCAAAAGGATCGGTCAATTCCATATTGGGCCTCAAACGCGTCAAATCTCGATTGGTGTCAAAAACACTGAATGCGGCAGCTCACACTGCATTGATTCATCGTGA
Organism: Caerostris extrusa; assembly: GCA_021605095.1. Taxonomy (NCBI): domain Eukaryota; kingdom Metazoa; phylum Arthropoda; class Arachnida; order Araneae; family Araneidae; genus Caerostris; species Caerostris extrusa. Next base: position 1,097 of record BPLR01011096.1, on the reverse strand, counting down.
CTTTTTCGCCAAAAATGAAACCCATATCGTTCCGCAATCACCGCATTCACCTGATTTAGCACCGTGCGACTTCTGGCTATTCTCTAAACTCAAAAGACCACTCCGGGGACACCGTTTTAGTCGATTGAAGAAATTCAACATGAGTCGCCGCGGGTTTTAAAGGCCATCTATGCCGATGACTTTTTAGCATGCATTGAGTATCGAAAAAAAGTCGGCATATGTTCATTGTGTCCAGAGGGGGATTACTTTGAAGGCGAGGAAACAAACATGGAAGAATAAATAAAGAGTTTTTGAAAAAAAAAATAATAGATTTTACTCTTTGGGCACAGTACTATTTTAGGTAATAAGATGTACATTTAAAAATTTTATATTTCTTCATAGTTATTAATGAAAAGGATGAGAATGGGCAAGTTAAAAGAACAAATTTGTGGAGAACAAATTTATAGTTTTAACTAGAGTGGCAAAAGAGAAAGAATCTATTTGATTTACAACTTCTTTTATCGTTTAGATCATGGGTGGCCAACCCAAATGATCCTGCGGGCCACTTTGGAAATGCATCCTAACTTCACGGGCCGCCTATAAAATTATATATCTCCATGTTAGGTTTGGACCCACTATAGACATTTTTTTAGTGAAAAATTGAAATATAATGAGTTATTATTATTGTGTTTACTATTATTCTCACATGTAAACATAGATAACATAATAATAATGATACTAAACGCACATTGTAAAGAAATTTAGAACACTCAAAAATGAAATATAAAAAATATATAAATGAAATCATTAAAAAATATATATTTTGCTAATGCGAGATTTTTTTTCTCCACCTTTTCACTTAGCTTTTGCAAATGGACCTCAATTTGGGTGTTTTGCATATCATAATGGGTGTTGCAGGTTAGCGTCCCTTATGTTGTTTTGTGTTGGGACAATTTCATTTTTTAGAAAAAAAAAAAAAGTTCGCAGGTGTAAGTAGAACCAAAAGCGTTAATAATTCAATTAAGAGTCTGGTTTGCTCTGCTATCAACAATCAACTGTGCGTATCTAGGGATGGTCACTGCATCGCTGAGGTCACTTAAGGTGAAAATGGAACCTGT
>BPLR01011095.1:0-36510 GCA_021605095.1 Caerostris extrusa | reverse complement strand
TCTATTTTTTGCTACATGTTTTTAAGAATTATTTTCAAAACAAATAAAACTTATTTTCATGCAAAATTGTTTATAATATTTCATTTAAAGCTCTTTATAAGAAAAATAAAGAATTTATTAGAAAATAATATGTTATTTATGAAAAAAATTCAATATTATTACATTTAAACAACAATAATATATTTTAAGCAACAATATTGTATTTTAACTATATTGTTGTATTTTTATTTTGTATTATTGTATAATAAACACAAAATATACAACCCATTTATCTCTATTGAGGCTTTTAATGAAATTTTTTCTTTTTATATATTTTCTAAAATGTCAAAATTATTCAGTTTGTTCACTTTTATTTTATTTCACACACACACATAACAAGTTAATTAATATACGACCCCTTAATCACATTACTTATAATTTTTAAAAATAATAATATAAATTATACTTAAAATGTAATAATTATTTAAAAATTATTTTCGAAAATTAGCAATGCCACTAAAACAAAATAATAATAATCTTTAAAAAAATATCGATTTTGTTCTAAAAATCGGCTTTCTTTAAAAAATATTATTATTGTTTTATTAGAACTGAATAATTAAAAATAAGAATTAAAAATATTATTTATTGTTTTATTTCTGATGATCAATACTATATAAATATTTAGGAATTATTAATAAAAGGTAATTATATAAATTATAATTTTATTGGGATCAAATATATCAATTTGAAATGATTAATTGAAAAGAAAAATAATAAAAAAATATTTAGCATTGAAAACTCTTGTCGGAGTATCACATCTGCGAACAAGCAATCATTCTTTGTTTACTACACTCAGTTTGATTTCTTCTTAAAAGAATACTTGTTTTTTTCCCTAGAAGAAAAAAAGGAAATTATTTTAATATCTAATAATGAACATCACAACCAGAAAAATTTCAAATTCTTTGTTAAAATCTGAAAGAATTTAAATACTTCAATTTTTAAATATATAAAATCTTACTCCAAGATCATTTATTTTTTTAAATTAGATGAAACATTCAAAGGAAATTTTTATTTAATTTTTCTTTTGTTAAAAATAAACTTAAATAAAAATATTAAAACATATTTATACTTCAAAGTTAGTATATTACTTAAACGAAAAAATAATAATGAAACTATCTAAAAAAAAAAAATAATTTGATTATTTTTAAAACTTCTTATAAATTATAAAAATATACTCTCTAATGTTATATAAACAACTTAAAAAGTTATATTTTACGGAATAAACTAATTTCACTATATTTAAAGATTTATCATTTTGATTTTATGCTTTAAATATTTTATGAAATGTTGATTCTCCCTCTGTCAAAAAGATAGTAGCGGTCGATGAATTTAATTGAACCTAATAATAGTAGTGAAAGAAAACATGGAAGCAGCATTCATTATCAATAAACTAAATAAAATTAATAATTAAATTAAAAATATTAATGATTATATTAGTGAGCGTTAAAGTAGTTTCGGCAATAGTAGTAAAGGAAAATATAAATCGTAACATTCATTGTCACTAAGCTAAATTAAATTAAGGTCTAGATTAAAAATATTAGTTATTATATCAGTGAGGCTTCAGATACTTTCAATATTTCGATAATTTTATTATTGGATTTTAAACTTGCAAGTTGGATCCCCTTAATTGCGAAGCTTTTATTTCCCTAAATGATTGAACTGAAAATTATAAGAGCCATTGTTCTACAATGAATCGAGCATAAATTGTTCAAGTGATAGAAAAACAATGCAGATTTGGGAAGATTTGGTTTGGGTAGATTTTGACATTCAATGGCATGAGCTGCTGATCTAATGGTGCGTCTTCAGCTACGAGGAATGTATTCCAAGTTTTTCACCATAGTATTTGCGGTTGCCCACAGTATCAACATTAGCATAAGATTCAACTTGACAATTATCGAAAGCATGTTTGTTTCTAAATTCTTGATTCAAATTATATTCATTCTATTACTCTTAAATTGTTTTGCATCTAACGCAATTGTATCTTTCTGCAACTTTTCGTTTTTCTTTCGATGCATCAAGAACAGGACAATCGCAATTCGATTTTTGTTTGAAAACTCCCTTTTTTTCACTTTATTTTTATAATGGGTTGATATTCAACTTGAAATAAAACAATTGATTCCGATCAGCAGATGAAATTAGAAAAAAAAAATTATAAGTTGTAATAATTAGGATAAACTAAAATATTGAAAGATGTAAAAACATATCACCGATATCATGAAACTGATTTTGATTGAGGGATTCGCAATTTTGCACTAATATAACTTACAGCTGTATTCGCCAATAATTCCCGTATAAATATTCACTTGCTATTATTATTATGGGACAGAGGGTATACAAATTTAATACTTATTAATTAAAACAATTTAGCAATCGTCAGATTATATAATTTTTTATTCTGCTTTTTGTATTATTAAAAAACGAAATAATCGAATAATCGTTTAAAATAAAATCGTCGTTTCGAAATAATCGTTTCCAGTCTTTTTAAATTAACAGTCTTTTATTAAACGTAATATTTTTTAAAATGAAATATTTTTATAAACATTTTGGTAAACTTTATAAATTGTGACTTAATTCCTAAAATTATAGTATTCTTTTGATTGCATTTATTATTTATTATTTTTTTTTTCTGTATCAATCATGATTGAAGGTGCAGAACTATTTTAACAATAACTTTCCGAGACCACATTGCTAAATTTAATGCTAAATCATTTATTCAACGCGTCATATTTCAAAACTTATTTCTTATTGTTTACAATTAAAATTTTTCCACTGTAACACATAATTAAATTTTATTTACAGAAGAGAAAAAAAAAAGGGATTCGCCTTTTTTTTTATAAACAGTAACAGAATATGTCCTCAGTTTATATCATGTGGAACTCATGGTGATTGGTAGCTAAGAAATCTTTCATTCGATACACATTATCTCATAATTAAGTCGAGTTCGAAAAGCTACGCAGAATAGAACACTTTATTTCATAAATCGTTTGTTTACTTTCTACGTTGCGCTAAAGATTGGAACGTCTAAACATAAACATTTATCCTATGCAATAGTAATCAATGAATTTCTTTTGTTAGTGAGTTTATGTGTTTTGATAACCTCATAAATGAATAAATACCTGAAGTAGGGTTGCAATTACCGTTTCCTGTTTCATCATGTATTAAAAAAATAACCGAAAATGTTTTTGAAAGAAAGATCGGAACAATTAAACATAAACATTAACCAGATGTAGTGAATTAGATGTTAGATACAATCACTTCCAGCATAAAAAAGTGTTGTGCCTGGAATGAACTCTAATATACAAGTCCAGCATTTTTTTCATTTCATTTTTAAAATTTCATTTCATGAGATTCTGAACAAACCAAAGCATATTTTTAAAATATATATATTTGAAATACATTTGAATAAATTCATAAATAAAATTATAATATGTACCATTTTATTCTTTCATTTTGGTGACGTTTATAAAATAGTTTGGTTTTTAATCTTTGCTTGCTTATTCTGTTTATTATTAAAAAAATGTTTCGTAGTCGTAAGGAAGAAACAAACAGTCTGGAAAGAAGATTCTAACTTTGTAATCTTGACCTTGTAACTTTTGTATCCTTGTAATTTCGTTTTTATATTTCTACAATATTTGTTGCCAAAAACATTTTGACTCTAAACACTTAAAACTCTACTCACTCTAACATTCTAAATATTTTAAAATTGCACTAAACAAGGTAGATGTAGTTGTTGCTAAATAATATATTAAAATTAAGCGAGCCTTATTTGGATCCACACATGTTTGAGAAAATACTTTTAGGTATAAACATAAAAAAAAAAAAAAAAAATCTTTAAATATATATCATTTAATTAAAGTACTTAAATCACATACTTATTAAAATATACTGAAGAACTTGTTAATTAACTTTAATCTCATAGATTTTTTTTATATTACATCACTTAACATATATATATGTTAACTTATTTTAGATATATGGAGAATTTTTTCTTTGTATGTATGGCCTATAGGTTAAGTTACAATGTATCTATGTGCCGAGTGGGCATCGCACGTCTATAGACCCTAATTAAGAAATGATTAAAGATTGTATATTATATTCATAAGCTTGTTAAAGAGTATTCACCTTAAAAACATTCAACTTGATACTTTTAAAAAATATAAAAAAGTTACAAAATTGGCTATAAATAGAAAATATGTAGAATTAAAAATATTACGTTTATTTACAATTTTTTTTTTTATTTTATTTCTTACTAAAATGTGCAAAAAATAAATATTCTTCTTAATGTGCATGACAAATTCAAATGAAATTTTGTTTTTCAATTTCATGACAGAATATTTATTTGCGTTGTATGAATAGATAAATATCACTGCTTTATTTTTGTGAGTTTTGCTATAAAATAATTGTCAGTGAAGATTGCAGTATTAGAAATAATATTAACACGTTCTATATTTATATTCTCACTTTACGAATTTATGTAACTATAACAAAATTCTGACGACCCTCTACACTTACTGTAACTTGAAAAACAAGAATGGTATTTTATCTCTTTATATATAAAATATTATATAAATATAGCTTCTTCCATGGTGCGACAGTCCCGTGGAAGGCCAACGCCTTTCTGCCGGGATTCTGAAAAGTAAGATATTGTTTTTCTTTTTTTTACGGGGTAGGGTTATCAGCCCTAAATTCAACGCTCTACAGTCATATTAGACAAGGACCTACTGTTTAAATTTGATTCCGAACCCCTACAAGCATACATGGCCCCGCCAAAACTTGCAACACCGAGCGCCAGTCACTCGGCCATCAGGTCCTATATATATATATATATATATATATATATATATATATATATATATATATATATATATATATATATATATATGGACAGATGCATATGCGTAAAATAATATATTAATTAAACGTATTTTAGTTTTAGTTTTGGTATTTGTAGAAATCAGTCATAAAGGTGAATCAAATGGTTAGTATTTATCCGTCTTTTAATATTCATGCTTTAAAATACAGTTTCACAAATTTACATTAATACAGTATCTAGCAATAACTGCAAGTACAAGTACTTTCTTGATCACAAAATATTTTGACATAATATTCATAAAACGTTATAAGATGTCATAATAATCGCATAAAATACGGGGAATTCTTGAAACAAACAACAGTAATTCTAGAATATCATAGTGTTGTTTATCTTTGATAATATTTACATACCTTACATACCTTTGCTTATCTCTGATAAACAACACAGTTAAGAGTCTAGAATTACAGCAAATAAGTAATTAAGGAATGAATGTGGACATGAATAGGTATTTCGTCCAGAAATAAATATATATAGCATATAGACAACAACATTATCGACTAAAGCTCTAATTTTTTAATTTGTTGTGAATTATAAAACATCAGTAAAATATTCCTCTAATATTTGAATGCTTACTCTTTTTAAATTGTAAGAAAAGCAATGGTGTTCTGTCGTGTGAAGTCTATGAAACAATGATGTTAAATCTATCGACTTAACTACAGCACACATATTTGCAAACAAATTAACATAGAAATAATTTTAAAACGAAAATGGATTATAAGATTTTATCACCTCTTATCTACCCATAATGTTTGTAAATCACCAAAGCAACTGACGTGAAATCCAAAATGCACTGTCTCATAATTTTTAGAAAATAAGAAGCATTTGATAAGAAAATAATTGAATCTCTTAGTAGTATTAAATTTTTAGAAATTCAAAGAGCATTTTATTTTTATGTGTATCTTACTAAGACTACCTCAGATTATTAGAATGTATGAGTCAAACAATTGTTTGTTTATCGTATTGTTACTTATTCTTTCATCAGTTGCGCTATGTAAAATGACTCATTATAACCTACATGTTTGATTTAAATCATGTTGCAGAGTTTGTTAAAAGGCCTATCAATCAATTTTTCTGCTTATGCTTAGTTAGTTAATTTACATATCGCTTTTCAAGGTTACGAACACTGATGCGAAGATGTATTCTCGTTGTTAATGAAAAGAAAAGAAAGCGCATTTGGCAGTTCTATTGCAGGAAAAAAAAAAAATTAAGTTTGTAACAATTTTAAAATTTTAATTTTTTTTTAGATTTATTAGCGCTTAAGAGTCAAACAGTTGTTTGTTTATTGTATTGTTATTAATCCTTTCATCAGTTACGCTATGCAAAATGAATCATTTTGGCCTCCATGTCTGATTTAAATGATGTAGTTTATCAAAGAGCCTATCAACAAATTTTTCTGCTTATGCTGAGTTAAGTTAAATTTACATATCACATATATATTTACATATTCCCATGATCACGAATCCTACAGTGAAGATGTATTCTCGTTGTTAATGAAAAGAAAAGAAAATGCATTGGACAATTTTATTACAAAAAAAAAAAAATTAATAAATAAATAACTTTGTGAGACTTTTTTTTTGACATTGCATTTAACCAGAAAAAAAAATAAAATGTTGGCAGGCATCCATTTTTTGATTTTTATACACATTTTTACTGTTGTTATTTGAATAAATACATTTTGAATGAATAAAATAAAGGGATCTGTTTAACAATTAAGGATTCATACAAAATTTTGTATTAATGGCTAGATAAGAAGTTATTTTAGATAAAAAAATACAATGAATAAATAAATCGCGATTTTTGGATAGCATGAGATATTTCATCGCTATTTAAGATATTCAGGAAATTAATATAGGAAAATAGCCAGTTTTGTGAATTCAAATGAATAAATAAATAATGGAACAATGTCATTATAGGCAACGATTTATTGCATTGATAATTTAATTCATTTGTAAGCATTTATAAAGTATCAAACTATAACTCAATTTTATTCATATTTTTTAAAGTATTACTTTTCTGATTTTCTAAATTATTTGTTGAATATTCTGTAGCGAAAATTGTCATATTAAATAAATTGTACATTTTTTTCAACTTTATTAAATATATTACCTTCATATCAAGATTTTAATGTTATTTCTCATACAAGTTAGATTTACTAACCGCATAATTTATGAAGTTTTTAATAATTTCTATTTCAAATGATTGACGATTTTGAAATGATTTCAATTTTGACGACAGCAATTTTGATTTATAATATTACAATAACCAAAAAGGTTAAATATACAGGTGAATTGATTAAATACGTGAAATGCAAAGAATTTCTGTAAATTTAAATATTTTGATTAATTAACTACTTCTATGTACTACTACTCTACTTCTATTCTACTTCTATGTTAACTACTTGTATGGTTTAAGTCATTCCAGTAGATTCTGATTTCTTAATTAACTATTGAATATCTTGTAGCGAAAATCGTCATATTAATTAAATAAATTGTACAGTTACACAACTTTATTCAATATATTGTCTTAATTTTAGGATTTTAATGTTATTTCTCATGTAAGTTAAAGCCTCTTGATCGCTAATTGTTTGGCGCTCTGGCATTTAGTGCTTCCGGCTCAATATGAATGTTTGTTAGTGGTTTGGAATCTACGTTGAACTGTAAGATCCCGGTCTAATTAGCCTAAAATGTGCAAAAAAAATGACCGTAGAGCGACAAAACAAACCAAACATACAACTTAGATTTATCAATCGCATAATTTATGAAGTTTCTTAATATAGATACTTCACCAGAACTGCACATAACATTGTTGTTGAATACTTGTGTAATTAAAACAGCAACATAAATATTGTTGTGTACTAGGTACTTTAAAAGCATACCTAAAATTTGTATCATTCGTATTTCTTTACATTAATATGATAATTTATGGCTTAAATGAAATTTTTAATTGACAGGATCGTTTCATGATAACAATTAAAATATGTTTATGAATCAAGGAGTTTATAACAAACTCAAAGGGTGAAAATTTTATATGTTTCAGATGTGTGTAATAAAGACGATTCCAGGAATATAATATTTCCAGCTGTGTCAAAAATTTTATGAATCGCACCATTTCAAGATAAAAATAATTTCTGTTTTAAATCAAATTTAATTTTTCTCATAGGAAGCTAATTTGACGACAGCAATTTTGACATATAACATTACAATAACCAAAAATTAAATAAATATGCAGGTAAATTATATACACGAAATGCAAAGAAATTCTGTGAAATTCAAATATTTCGATTAAATTACTACTTCTGAATTATGTCCAAATTTGTATGATTTAAGTCATTCTGATTTTCTGAATTAACTGTTGAATGTTCCGTAGCGAAAATCGTCATATTTATTAAATATATTGTCTTTATTTCAGGATTGTAATGTTATTTCTCATACAATGATGTTCAATTGACCAGCACTCTGGCATTTGTTACCACAGGCTTCAGGTTTGAATCCTGGCGGTGGTATGGATGTTTGTTAGAGGTTCGGAATCTGCGTTAAACTGTAGTTCCCGGTCTATATAATCTAAAGTGTTAAAAAAAAAAAAAAAAAAAAAGGACCGTAAACGACAATCCAAATCAAACATTTAAGTTAGATTTATCAATCTAATAATTTATGAAGTTTCTTAATGTAGGTATTTCACAAGAATTGTGCATAACATTGTTGCTGAATACTTGTGTAATTAAAACAGCAATATAAATATTGTTGTGTAATAAGTACTTTATAAGCATATCTAAAATTTTTCATTTGCATTACTTTACATTAATATATGGTTTAAATGAAATTTTTAATTGACAGGATTGCTACAAGACAACAATTAAAAAGATGTTTATTAATAAATGGATTTATAACAAAACCCAAACGGCGAAATTTTTATATGTTTCGGATGTGTGTAATAAAGAAGATTTTTGAAATTTAATATTTTAAGCTGTATTTCAAGATAATAATAACTTCTGTTTCAAATGAATTTAATTTTTCACATAGGAAGCAATTTCAATGACAGCAATTTTTGATATATAATGTTACGATAACCAGAAAGTTAAATATATATACAAATGTATTAAATACGTGAAATGCAAAGAATTTCTGTGAAATTTAAATATTTTAATTAAATAACTACTTCTAAATCACGTCCAAACTTGCATGATTTAAGTCATTCCAGTAGATTCTGATTTTCTTAATAACTATTGAATATTTAGTAGCGAAAATCGTCATAATAATTAAATAAATTCTGCAGTTATTCAACTTCATTATTGTTTATTGTCAATATACTATGCCTTAATTTCAGAATTTTAATGTTATTTCTTATGCAAGTCAGAGCGGCCAGATAGCCAATTGGCTGGCGCTTTGACATTTGGTACCATAGGCTTCAAGATCGAATCCTGGCGGTGGCATCGATGTTTGTTGGTGGTTCGGAATCCATGTTAAACTGTAGGTCCCGGTCTAATTAGGCTAAAGTGTGCATAAAATGACCGTAGGGCGACAAATTAAACCGAACATACCAAACCTGCAAGTTAGATGAACTAAATGATAACTAAAGCATGTTAAGCATGTTTGATTAACTAAATCAAACATGCAAAGTTACATTTACCAGTCGCATAATTTACGAAGTTTCTTAATGTACATATTTCACAAGAATTGTACATACATTGTTGATGAAATCAAGTGTCATTAAAACAATGATATAAATTTTGCTGTATAATAAGTACTTTTGAAAGTCATCATTTGCGTTACTTGACATCAATATGATGATTCATGGCTTAAACCCCATTTTTGATTGACTGGATTGATACAGAATAATTAAAACATGTTTATTAACCAAGGAATATTTATTAATGAAGATGATTTCGGGAATTTAATATTTCAAATTGTGTTTAAAATTTTATGAATCGCATTATTTCAGCATAATAATAATTTTTTTTTCAATTGAAATTTAATAGGAAGCAATTTTGACGACATAAATATACAGGTGAATTGATTAAATACGTGAAATGCAAAAAATTTCCGTAAAATTTAAATATTTTCATTAAATAACCACTTCTAAGTCATGTCCAAACTTCATGATTTAAGTCATTCTAGTAGATTCTGGTTGAACGTTTTCTCACATGAGAATATTAATGTAGGGCAGCAATAAATAACTTTTTTGATAAATAAACCACCCGGAAGGTCAAATATTCAGACGGATCGAATTGGCTTAATTAAGACGAATCACATCCACCATTAAAACAAGAAGTTACTCTTCAAGAAACAGTGATGATAACTTATTGCAGATTCTGCTGTAGCTTCTTCGTGTAACGCTACCGCTCCAGAGCTCGTGTTTGACCCTCTTTCGCTGTCCAATGCACTTGACTCAAATTTCTGGCGTTACTTGAGTGATGATTCACTTGTGTTTTTGGATGCCTGCCAAGCTATTTTCGAAGCACTCTTACGCGGTGTAGTGTCTGTTCCGAGAATGTTTACGAAAGAAAAGAAAAAAGGGTCGACCAGAAGAAACGAAAATGAAATGATGATGTCAGGAGAAGAATTGAAAGAGTGCGAAAATCTCGTTGCCAACCGTCTCTCTGCCAACTCGCAAAAAGAATCAGTAAGTTGCCATTCATTTAATTTGTTTTGGAAAAATGGAGAACAATAGGGCTGTAAAACATTTAGAGAAAGAAAAAAACAAAAAGAGCTTACTTTGCCGCGCTAAATTTTTGATTAGTTAAATGTGCTGGAAATATATCCTAATGTTGAGTCTTTTAAGTTTTTGATGGATTAAAAATGAAAATATGTATCACAGAGTCGTTTTTAATTATTTATGAGGTTTTGCTTGGAATATGATGGTAAATTTTATTTTATTTTAACGATAAAGAAGCACCTGTACACAACAAAGAAGATTACAAAATTGCGTTTTTATGTTTTTTTTCAATCAGAATCTTAATTAATATAGAATTAATCTTGTGGAACTAAACATTTTAAAAATATATATTGAATAATTTTAAATTAATGTATAATATTTTGGAAAATACTTTCTCTGTTAATAATAGATTAATAATTACCAAAATATTATACGTTAATTTAAAATTATTCAATATATATTTAAAAATATTAAGTTCTGCAAGTATAAGAAGTTTGATTTGAGAATTTAGCTCAATGGTGATGGATTCTATTGAATAAATTGATAGCTGTATCAGTAATTAAATTTTGTATTTTAATGAAAATAAATCTATTGATTTTTTTTTTAAAGTTTTAATTAGGATTAACGTTGTTTAAACATTCAGAAAAAATAAAAGAGGTTACTACTTAAATTTTTTTTTATTCACTTATTTGATTAGTTAAATGTGGTGGAAATATATCCTAATGTCGAGTCTTTTTAATATTTTTTATGGATTAAAAATGAAAATATGTATCATAAAGTCGTTTTTTAATTATTTATGAGGTTTTGTTTCAAGTAAGCCGGTATTTTTGCTTTATTTTCACGATAAAGAAGCATCTGTACACAACAAGAAGATTACAAAATTGCATTTTATGTTTTATTAATAAACATTTTCGTCTTATATTATATTGAGAATAGAAATGACATAGAATTAATCAGAATCTTAATTAATATTGAATTAATCTTGCAGAACTAAATATTTTAAAAATATATATTGAATAATTTTAAATTAATGTATAATATCTTAGTAAATGTTCTCTCTATTATTAATAGAGATAATATTATACATTAATTTAAAATTATCTATATTTTTTTAAATGTTTAGTTCTACAAGATTAATATTAAATTTGATTTGAGAAATGCTTAACTCAGTAGTGATGGTTTCTATTGAATAAATTGATAGCTGTATTAGTAATTTAATTTTGTACTTTAATGAAGCAAGAACAAAAAAATAAGTAATTTAATTTTGTACTTTAATGAAGCAAGAACAAAAAATAAAAGAGCTTACTTTGCTGTGCTTAATTTTTTTGATTAGTTAAATGTGGTGGAAATTTATCCTAATGTCGAGTCTTTTAATATTAAATTAAAAAAATGAAAATATCTATCACAGAGTCGTTTTTTAATTATTTATAAAGTTTTGTTTGGAATATGATAATAATTTTATTTTATTTGCATGATAAAAGTGGCTTCTGTACACAGCAAGAAGATTTAAAAATTGCATTTTAAGTTTTTTTTTAATAAATGTTTTCGACTTAACTTTTAACATATTATGCTTAACTGCTGCTGCAAAGAACTTAGAATTAATCATAATCTTAATTAATATAGAATTAATCTTGTAGAAATAAACATTTTAAAAAATATATTAAATAATTTTAAATTAATGTATAATAGTTATTCTATTATTAATAGAGAGAACATTTACCAAAATCTTATACATTAGTTCAAAATTATTCAATATATATTTATAAAATGTTTAGTTCTACAAGATTAATACTAAGTTTGAGAACTTAGCTAAGCGTTGATGAATTTTATTGAATAAATTGATAGCTGTATTGGTAAATAAATTTTGTATTTTAATGATAATAAAGCTATTGATCTTTTTAAGTTTTAATTATGATTAACGTTATTTTTTTCAAAAGAAACATATTAATCTAATCTAAGTCCAATAAAAACAAATATTTTTATTCGCTTTCATTTGATGCTATCATTATATTTATTTTACACTTGAAAACTGTTTTGAATACCGATTTGTTTTTGAATATTGCTTTTTTATAACTAGATACGTTAAATACTTTTCGGACTAATATTTGAAAAGAATATTTAATAAAATAAATAAGGTTTCCATTTTTTAAAGATCTTTAAAGCAAAGTTAGGAGCAAGAAATACAGCTGCCCCTAAGTTATGTGTAAGAATAAATATTTAATGGAATTAATGCATTATTTTATTAAATTGATTATTATTTCAATAAAATTTGTATGATAAGTAAACTTTGAAAAACGAAAAATTCCCATAAAATATTAATTTAAAGCTAATATCTAAAAAGAAATATTGTAATCTAAAGCAAGTTATTTTTATATCTTATATTCAAAAGAATAATGCTAAAGAAAGTTATCTGATAAACGTTAAATATATCTAAAGAAAATTATCTAATGAAAGTTATATACATCTAAAGACAGTTATATGTATCTAAAGACAGTTATCTAACGAAAGTTATATATATTCTAAAGACAGTTATTTTGTAAAAATTATATATTTTTGTTACATTGAAACATTTACTTAGAATTATCTGTTACATTGCATTGCAGTTTTTTACTGTTACATTCTGTTAATACTATTAACCTGACCATTAGGTTTACTTAACATCTATCTATCATGCTGCTTTGTTTTTAATTTTCTAAAATCATTATCATTAAACGAAAAATTAATGCAATTATATTCATACAGTTGAATACAGTTTTTATTTCATTTTCTATTTTCCTAGAATGAGCAAGGTCAGGTTTATCTGATATTTTATTAAATTTTCACAATTAATCCAGAGAAAAATTAAAACTGATGTTACATGAAATATTTAGTTATTTAGTTTATGAAACGCGTTTACCAATATATTTTTTTATTTCAATCGTAATTTCATAATGATATCATTTTAATTGTTAATCTGAAAATCAGCTGAAAGTTATTTTAATTGATTATATAATGTCTTAGTGATCATTTTCCTTTAATAGTCATTACTTCAATTTTTTGTTGAATTGGAAGCTACATCTAAAGTATTATCGTCCAAATATTACAAGAATGATGGAAAAAGATATAATTTACAATTTAAAATTTTTAATGCAAATACAAAGAAATTTACATTGTTAATTATTGATAACATTATTACATATAATATAATTATATGATTTATAAAGTAACGATGAAAATAATAATAATAAGACATAAATAACAATTATATTATGCTTATAGTATAATTTTATGATAATTACATATCTATAATGCTTATATGGTTACATTATAATTGCATCTATCTAATGCCAAGTATGCTTGTGTGTTAAAAATTTCAGTAATTATATATCATTATTGCTTATTTTTAATATCAGTAATTTATACAGCAGATATTAGATAACATATATCGGTATATCTTATATCAGATATAACAATGATAAAAAATAAAAATTATATTGAAACATTTTTAATATTTCTCCATTATTATTATTAGTTTTAAAATGACATTGAGCGGTATTTGAATTTTCTGTTTTTTGACCATAGCTATTTTACAAACATATAATTTGTTACATAATGTCATTAAATGATATTTGTGCAATATTTATATACATATTAATTATTATCTATGTAGCCCAAAACGGGTCTATGTGATACGGAAATTAAAAAGACTGTTTAGTTTTTTTAATGTAAGCAAATTTTTTTTTTATATATATCGTAAAACAGAAGAAAAATCTAGATAGGAACTTTATTGAGTGTTTTTTACTAATGGAAAATGGTAATAAATATCTGTAATCGTTTCAGATACGAAACCTCTGTGACACTTAATGTCTTATCGGGTTTTTTCCCTCAGCTACAAGAAGGATAAAAATGTTAAAGATAGCGAAAATAAACATGGGAAATAAAATATAATGCTAACATACGGTTTAAATGTAAACTATATTTAACGCATAAAAATATAAATAGCACTAGAATTTTATATCATGTTAGATATGCGAACTATTTTAAAATTTATTGCAATTTAAATACATTTCATTCGTAGAATATTAAAAAAACTTGTCTACTCTTTCCACTTTCGCTATTTGGTTATGTAATGTAAAAAGTTTTTAAATATTATTGTTACTATTTTTTAACGAAATTTTTAAATATTATTTTGCGTGTATTATTCATGTGTTCCGAACAATGTCTATGGGAAATAATCGTTTTTTAAAACGATTTATCACTCTAGAAATAAAAATACAGATTTTAAATCTTAAAAGTTTGATGACAATCAGTAATTAAGATGAAATAAAAGGTTTAATAAATGTGAAGTAAACCATTTAATAAATGTGACGCAAACGATTTAATAAATGTAAAGTAAACGATTTAAGTGATTTAATAAATGGGAAGTAAACGCTTTTTAATAAATGTGAAGCAAACGATTTAATAAATGTGAAGTAAGCGATTTAATAAATGTGAAGCAAACGATTTAATAAATGTGAAGAAAACGATTTAATAAATGTGAAGAAAACGATTTAATAAATGTGAAGTAAACCGATAATAATTATATTATATTAGTATGTATGACTTTTTATAATTCATGTTTTATACATGTAAAAAACACACACGCACACAAATAAATGAATAACACACAATAAAAATAAGACACAAATCTTAATTGATAGAATGATTCCACATTTCATTCTAAATTAAGATATATTTTAAAAATTAATTTTTGTTTTATGAATTGCGTGTTTTAAAAATTATACTTTTAGAGTTCCAATTTGTATTGAATTATGGTTGTTTTTACTTCCTATATTTAAAAAATTGAAACATAAATTTTATCCGCAAACATAATTATTTTTTATTATTTATTGTTTAATCTAATATCTATTTGATGTTTCGAAAAATTTCGTTACAGTTTTTAAGTGCTGGTTATTAAAGTTACAATATTTACTTAATAATTTGAAGCAAAATTTAATTTTTTATCTTATATTTTTATATTGTATTGGTCAAAAATAAATTAAAATTAATAAATTCATCAAAGATTAAAAATAAAGGATGAAGTAGCTTTTGTAAGAAACTAGAAATATTTTAAACGGTGCTTAATAAAATTTTCTTATGTGATAAATATTTTAAACGTTACCGTAAAATATTTTAAAACTTATAATATGCAATAATAATATCAGGGTGTATTATATCAGGCATAATATTTTGTTTGAAATGGTTAAATTAATACAGTTTGTTGCTAAAATTTCCATTTTATGTGAGAAACTAATTTTGTTGTTATCGAAATTTAAAATTTATAAACGGAAATTTGTGCTATAAATTTAAATTATAATAAAATATTTCTTAACAAATATGTTTTTTGTGGTTTTTTATTTAAAAAAAAAATTGCAATTTTTTTTTTTTTATGTTTTAAAATATTACTGAACAGACATTATCTTTTAATTCATTGATTTAAGTCACTTTTAAGATCAAATACTGCATTTTAGTAATTTCCTAATAATCGATCTCTGTCATATTATTATTTTATTCGAAATAATTTTCTACCTGTTATAAATTTGTATTTGGCAAGTTTTCACAACAAAGTCATAATAACAGTTTTGTGCTATACAATGCAGCAATGATAAAAAACAAATTCATGAATATTTCTTCGAAATTTCCCGAAAATTTAAACTCTTTGGCAGAAAACTTGTTAAATTTACAACAGTACAGTTTCTTGCTACAATTTACATTATATTTGAGGAAAGCCAGCTTTGTTACTACCGAAAATAAAAAAATAACTAATAATAATAATAATCAATTTCTGAGTTTTAGTAATTTCCTAATTAACAATCTGTATTATTATTTTATATGAAATAATTTTCTACTTGTTATAAATTTATATTTGGCAGAATTTCCATACAACATCATAATAACATAATTTTGTAGCCATACAATGCAGCAATGATAAAAAAAAAAAATTCGCGATTCTTTCTTTTGAACTGAAATTTCGCCCTCTTTCGAAAACCGTATTGTTAAATTAATTGCTTTTGCAAATCAGTAAGTGGTAATTTCGGGTTTTTCTATCATCAGATTAATTTACAATGGACCCCTGCCATGACATAATTCTCATGTAATACCATCTTGTCAGAAAGGCTTTTTAAATGTAATTCTCTTTTACATCAGAAATGCTTTAATGAGCCCATTTGTATTCCAGGTCTGACAAAGGAGGAAGCCATCAGGTCTGGAACACCTCTTGCCTCTTGACAGCCACATTTTGAAAAAAAAAGAATGAACACTCTAAATCAGGCCACAAATGTGGCCATTTATAACACCTGCCAACTGGCCTGAAGAACATATTGCTGGCCATTGAATACCTCATCCCTGGCTATTAATTTCAGGGGAAAGACATTGCCCAAGAGTGACTTTTATGGTCTGCTTAGCATTTGCAGAGACTGCCTTCTCACCAGTTTAGGGCGGGTTGCATTCCTGAAGTCTTAAATTGGAAAATCCTGGGGACACTGTAGGTGCCTGTTTAAGTGCTCTGCTGATTGGACCTGGCTATCTTAACCTTGACCAATGAAGGAAAACTAAGAAGGTGCAATCTTGCTTTTGTATCAGTGTGAATGTTTTCTGAAGTGAAACAGGGGTTATGGTGTATCACTGAATTGATATTGTAGGATTACAATATGATTGAACAAAAGAATTGCGCGGCAAAACGATAATGTTTATTTTCTGCAGAATTACTGGTATTCGTTGAACATCAATCGGTCTAACGTTCCATTTCATAAATGGAATGACCCCTTCAAAAGCTGTATTTGCTACGCCTATTTGAGAAAAGTTCCATAAAAACTCAATAAGCTTTCATACTGTCGATGAAAAACGCTTTTACACGTGTTCTTACAATCGTCATCGAGTCTCAACGTTTCTGGACAGCACTGAATCTATGGATGTCAATGAGCTGAAATTCGAACCTTTTTATGTTGTAAATGTAATATTACCCGAGAGAAAGTTGGTTAAGGATGCTTTTTTTTTTTTTTTTTTTTTTTTTAGTAGCTTAATCATTTCCATAGCTCTTAAAGGATGATGGGAACTATTAGAAATTATGGTACTGATATTAAAGGGATTACAATAGATTGAACAAGAATTGTGAGTGGTAAAATATTTCTGTTTAATTTTTGCAGTATATTTTATTCGTTGGTTCTCAGTGCGATTGGTGTCCCATTTATGAATGCCCCCTCAATCAACGGGTGATGACAATGGACATTAAGTCCCAGAAAGAATTTTAGGCAGTTTTTAGTTTTATTGCCCTGCTCCTATTTGCGAAAAATTCGTAAATTCCTTTTGCAAACTGTCGGTGAGAGTTGCTTATGTGACATGTTCTTACACGATCTCTATAGAGTCTCCTCGTTTCAGGAAGCAGTGTTGACTACGGACCATTCCCAGCAGAGAATGTATATTATTTGACAACATATGATAACCTATCAAACAAATTTGACAGCTAGACAACAGTATTGTGGGTGGTTATATTACATAATTAGTGTTATGTAAATTAATGAGAACAACCTGTTACTCAAATCTGATAGCAGATACTCGGTATCATGTATAATGAGGAATGTATAATTAAAAATTTTATTTTACACTTAGAATAATTTTAATTTAAGAAAGAGTGTTGCTCCAAGGAATAAACACATTTACAAAGAACAACTTTTTGTAAAAAATGGCGCTTCTCGCTTTCTCTTGACAAAGAATGACTCATTAAATGGAAGCCTCGTTACTTATTCTTTGGAATCCATCATCGCGATCGGCCCTGTTGCATTGGATGCAACAAAGCGAATCAGCGCTAATGATGAAGCCCAATGCCGCCAACCTCGTTCCTAAAAAAAGCCGGCTCCTTTTCTTTCAGCAGGCAGACACACACCGGTGGAAAAATCACTCCCTGAAAATGGCCGGAGGAATAAATGCCATCCGATGGCAGGCATTGATTCTGTTTGGGGATATTTCAAATAATTTTCTGCTATCTGATCTTGTTAGAACCGATTTTTGTTACTTCTACTGCAAATGCGATATTGCCTGAGAGAAAAGTATGCGATTGGTTTAAGGATGCTTGCTTTTGGTAGCGTAATCAATACAGTCCTTATAAAGAATGATGGAACTTGGCATTATGGTACTGAAGGGATATTATGGGATTACAATAGGATTCAACAAAGAATTAAGTGGTAAACAGTATTGGGACTGGTGTTTCATTTATGAATACCCCCCCTCCCCGAAAAAAGTTCAACGTACAGGCGATGACGATAGAACATGTTCCAGAAAGAATTTTAGGGGCATTTTTTTGTCCTCACCATTTGGATCCTTGTGGCCAAGTGGCTAGTCCTCTGGCCTTTGGTATCCCAGGCTTCAGGTTCGAATCCTGGCGGTTGCAAGGGTGTTTGTTAGTGATTCGAAATCCACATTAAACTGTAGGTCCCTGTCTAAGTAGCCTAAAGTGTGCACAAAATGACTGTAGAACGAAAATTCAAACCCAGCCTGTTCTAAAAACACACGCACACAAAAATAGAGTTAGACGTCTTTATTTATGCTTACAAATAAAAAGAGGGCAATTTACACAATTTTCTTCAATAAAACGATTTTGCTCCAAAATACTGTATAATTCCAGACTTATTGCATATTAACTTTCTGCAGAATAAATTAAAAAATAATAATATTTTTTGTGATTTAACTTAACTAATACTTTTTAGTTTGACCAGTAAGATGAAATCCTTGTTGAAATTTCATAGTTGGGAGAATATGACATTAACAGTTTTCCACCTAATTAAAAAATTTTAACAGTTAGAATAATATTAATTTAAAGAAAAGAGTGTTGCTCCATAGAATAAACACATTTACAAAAAGAACATCAATTTTTTTTTTGTAACAAAAATGGCGCTTCTCGCTTTTTCTTAATCAAGAATGACTCATTAAATTAGGAAGCCTCGTTACTTATTCTTGGAATCCATCTCATTGCGATCGGCCCTGTTGCATTGGATGCAACAAAAGCGAATCAGCGCTAATGATGAGCCTAACGCCGCCAACCTCGTTTCTAAAAAGGCCGGCTCCTCTTCTTTCAGCGGGTAGACACAAACCGGCGGAAGAATCGCTCCCCGAAAATGGCCGGAGGGAATAAATACCGTCCGACGGCGGCATTGATTCTGTTTGGGGATCTTTCAAATAATTTTCTGCTATCTGATCTTGTTAGGACCGATTTTTTATTACTTCTGCTGCAAATGGAATATTGCCTGAGGTAAAAGTGTGCGGTTGGTTTAAGGATTCTTGTTTTTAGGTAGCGTAATCAATACAGTTCTTGTAAAGAATGATGGGAACTAGAAATTGTGTACTGAATTGATATTATGAGTTTGCAATGTTTGAACAAAAGAATTAAGTTGTAAAATATTCATGCTTAATTTCTGCAGAATATTTTATTCGTTGGGCTTCAATGGGACTGGTGTTCCATTTATGAATGCCAATTCCTTCAAAAATTGAACCAACAAGCGATAGCGATGGAACATTATGTCTCAGAAGAATTTTAAGGTAAAAATCGGTAAAACTTTCAACAAGCATTCATACTGTCGTTGAGAGATGTTTTTACACGTGTTGTTACTATCTCCAGCGAATCTCCTTTCTGAAGGCAGTGACTGCTATGGATGTCAATCTGACTGTAGGTAGAAGTCTGACTTGGCACCGTGTCGCTGAAGAAGTATAGCGTATCGATCGCCAGAAAAAACCGAAAAACTCCCACCAAGTAGTCTGAGTAACGAGGCAAGCTGCTGAACATCATTAACGCCATCGAGCCTCTTCGTTTTGAAATGGTGTCTACAACAAAAGCCGACAACCGATTGAACCTCCGATTGAACCCTAATGAGCCACGTGTCGGGTGAATATTTTTATAAATGTATACACCAAACTTTTCTCATATTAATATCATACAATTATTTTGCTTTCATAAATTAACTATAAACTTTATTATCTTTGATAAAAACAGAACTTTTAGTCTATATGTATATAACTAAGACGTAACTAAATATATATATAACTTGAATCCAAATTTCTAACAAACATACTCGCTATTATGGTGAAACTTAATCACGTAAATAACAAATGTTCAAAAATATAATTAATATATACATCCTACTAGTATGTGCATATGGAGTCCTTTAAATCAGTGGTTATCAAAAAAAAGTGCGGCCTAGAAGATTTCAGATGGGCCTTGTGGTATTTCAGAGAAATATGTGTCAGATATAAAGATAAATATAGTCACTCTTTTTCTTGCCAGCTTTCCCGTTCATAAACAGCTTTCATTACAAACAACTAACCTTTCTGATTACTTTTTGTTTCTAAAATGTGCCAAATAGCGATGATGTGCTAAAGAAGGTTTCCGAGAAACTAGGAGAGGTAAATTCCATGATTAGTTACTAGAAGTGCTAATAGCGTCCATTGATCATTTAATGTTAATTTAAGAAGAACTAGTAGTTATATCCATTGATCGCGGACTGAGGATTAAGCATGAGGAATTGATTTTTGAATCTTTTTGAATTTCTATAAAAAAAAGAATGGCGTTTTGCCGCTTGGCACCACGCATTTCGGGTTCGTATCAGCGTGCAACAATGTATGTTTATAGTGGCTCGGAATCCACTTTAGTAAACCGTAGATCCTAGTCTAATATGAATGTAGAGGAACAGGGCTGACCCGTAAAAAGAGGAATATGACAGTAGGCAGAATACCTTGACCCACCATGGACTGTTGTGCCGTTGAAGAAGAAGAAAAAAAGAAGAATACCTGTCAATATCTAAAACATTTTGAAAACTTTACTACAACTTATAAAATTTTCAATCTAATTGTACGTGAATTAGTATTTTATACTCACTGGTTACTACGAAAAATAATTAAAAAGTAAAAAGAGAGGAAATCTTCAACATATTGGCGAGTTTAGAAACTGTTTCAGAGTTTGCCTTTCAAATACTTGCCCAAACATTGAAGAAATAGGTAGGACAATTAAAACTCAGGTTTCTCATATACACAAGAGTCAATAAACTTAAGGTATGTTTCATTTTATTTTTATCATTATTCTTCTGTAATATTTGACTTAACTATTCTAACATATTTCTCAAAATGCGCATATAGTGTCTACAATTACAGTGGGTACAAAAAGTATTTGCACACTTACATTTTTGCTTGCAAATCATAAAATTAAGCATTAAGAAATACAAAAATTGGTATTGCCAAGTAGAATAAGTTTAATCACTAAATTAAACAGAAAAATGCAATATATAAATAATTTTTTTTTGCAACAAATTAAAAATATCTCGTGTCAAAAAAGTATTTTGCACACCCGCATGAATACAAAGAAATATAATATATAAAAATTTCAAATAACTAATATTTAGTATACATTCCATTAGCATCTATTACTGCTTGTAATCTTGCTGGCATTGATTTAATTAAATTTTCTGTAACAGTAGGGGCAATATTTGACCACTCTTCATTAAGAGCTTGTTTAAGTGCAGATTTGTTTGAAATCTTCTTTTTTCTTACTTTTAAATCCAAAGAATTCCGCAAATTTTCCAAAGGATTTAAGTCTGGTGATTGTGGTAGAGTAGCAAGTCTTCTGGGTAGATTATAAAGCAACCACATTCGTGTTATACTGGCAGTGTGCTTGGGATCATTGTCTTGCTGAAAATAGTACGAATTACTAATACCCAATTTTATTGCACTTTGTGGCAAGTTATCTCGCAACACATCAATATAGGTTCGAGCTGTCATATTCCCATCAATGAAACACAAATTACCAACTCCTTCAGCCATGCACCCCAAACCATAACAGAGCCTCCTCCATGTTTAACTGTAGATAATACATTTTTGGTATGGAAAGCAGTGCAAGGCTTTCTCCAAACTAATTTGCTGCCACCTGATTTAAAGATATTGAACTTACTCTCGTCGGAGAATATGACATTTTTCAGAAATCAATTGGCTTATTGATATATTTCTTAGTGAATTTGAGTCTCTTCGGTCTATTTCGTTCATTTATAAAGGTTTTTTTCCTTGGAGATCTCCCATAAATTTGTGCATCGTGCAGGACATTTCGAATCCTTTGGGCACTAATTTGAACTCCAGATGTTGAAGCGACATCATTGGCTAATGCTATCGCACTAACAAATGGATTTTTGATGCCTCTCTTATAATTTTTCGCTTAATTCGCTGTGAAAGTTTCTTTTTGGGCGTCCAGAACGCAAGTTATTTGATGTAGATCCTCTTCCTTTGTGACGTTTTATAATGTACCGAACAGTAGAAAAGCAAACATTTACTTTTTACTTATTTCTCGATAACTTAGGCCATTTTCACGAAGAGAAACAATTTTATCTCGCAACGAGATCGGCAATTCAGATTTCTTAGGTGCCATCACAAATTGAAATCAACAATCAGCTGATAAAGTATCGACACTACCTCCCTTTATAGTCGTCTTGCGTATGTTATTTACTGCGGGATGACTATCAAATAATTAGCAAAAAATGCAAATTTCCTAAAGGTGAGTTGAGTGTGCAAATACTTTTTGACGTAAGATATTTTAATTTTATTGCAAAAAAAATTTTTTTACTTGTATTATTGTATTTTTAAAATTAGTTTAGATGAATAAGGTTATTGTGTTTTTAAAATGCCCATTTTTGTATTTTTTAATGCACTTTTTATGAATTGTAAACAAAACTGTATGTGTGCAAATACTTTTTGTACCCACTGTATTTGCAGTAATTTAAATGCTCTCCGACTTCAAAAGCTTGAGAACCACGTTTAAATAAACGATTTCGGCTCAGACAACCAGCAAAGATGCAGAGAATAAACATAAAACAAGTAATGTTAAAAAAACTTTTTAAAGTCAATTGCTACTTTTTTGTCACTACATTACAGGAAGTCTTTTATAAATAATTTTCATTTATTTTTTTAAGTTAGAAAAATTCTCTCTCTCTCTCACATACACACTTTTCATCTCTATCACTAATTTATTCACATGTTTCATTTTCCATTTTGTTCCCCTCCTTGACTCAGACTAGAAAAACAAAATGAAGAAATTTTTTCAGCGATCTACACGCTTCGCCACTGACGATATTGATTCCTAAATTTATATCCTGCTAAATTTCTTATATAAGGGAAATTTTTTCTCCCTATAAAACTGAAATTAATTAATTAAATTTAATTACTGAATTAATATTTAAAAAAACTGCATTAACATCCAGTGTCATCCACTACAAGTTCTTAAAAAATGTATTTGAACTTGAGTGGATGAATAAAAAAGTATTTTATGAACGATTAAAAAGTTGAACAAGATATATATAGGGAGAGTGTGAGCTAATAGAAGGAATTGAAAAAGTATTTTATTAACGATTGAAAATTTGAACAAGATACACAAATATATATAGGGAGAATGTGAACTAATAGTAGGAATTGAATGACCTTCAACTTCTACAGTACTGCACGCAGAAAAAGTTTAATTTTGAGCAAATGACAGTTGAAGCATCGTCCATAAATAAAGAATTAAAGGCATGCTTTTTTATCACCCAATTCTCCGCAGACGATTGTCAATAAAAAAAAAGAAGGAAGTATCGATTGATTAATCGTCAATCAAGACTTCACTCGGTGCTGACTTCATCTTATCTTTATCTTACTTAATGCCAGTGTCATTGACACTCTTTAAGCTTCATTTTTTAAAAATAAACACGGTTGTTGATTGATAGGATTATCGTAACTTGATCCTATCAATCAAATAAAAATTGCCATCCATCAATATGCCCTTAAGAGTTTTAAATAAATAGTAAAGATGATGGATATACTTGTAAGTTAAGACGGTTATTATTTTAGATATATTTATTGGTTTTAATGCTTGTTTTTTTTTTTTTACAGAATTTATGTTACATAGTAGGTGTTGCAGATGCTATTTTAAAACTAAATATGTTTTTGAGATGATCTTCTTGACTAAAAGCATAAAGAATAATTTTAAATATTTATAAATGCAGTTAATTTTTGTTTTCGATTACTGGGAAGTTTGAACGGTCTTTTGCAATTACAAAGTTATTCAGGATGCACCACAGGGGGAAGGGGGGGATGGCTGCTACAAATCACACATATTTTGTAACCATAACTTTAGACGAACACCCAGTTCGGAGATTTTTACCTTCTATTATATCTTCTGAGCCCAACTTTCTGGCTTACGGATTTATCCTTCTATGGATGGCATAGATATGGGAGCTTTCGATTCAGCATCACACGTCAGATTTCGAATTGTTATCTTTGTTGAAAAGTGCAATGATTTATCCACGAACCCATACCAACGCAGTAATTAAATTCATATGCTTATTAAAAACTGTTATATTTAAAAAAAAAAAAAAAATGTTTTATCGCATTTTACTTAAAGATTTCATAATAGAAATTAGCAGACAGATTTAAGGCCATATGTATACAAATTGTAGAGAGATATGATTAAAAATGTATGTAACATTATTGAAAGCAAGTATACCATATAGTTTAATTTGTTGTTTCAGAAAAAATACTATCGTAAATGTGTAACCATGCTTCCTCCTAGAACTGACAGTGAAATTTCCCACGTGGTGCTCAGGAAAAATGGCCAGTTTGCCTTTAGACTCTCACCCGGAGAGGAAGTATATTTCGCGCATCCTACGCATAGATGAGTATCGGGTTTTCGGCTAAGAAATGAAAAAAAAAAAACCTTCCACAAAACTATAATTATCTGTCTTTAAATGTGTTGCATGCATAAATATAGCTGCGAGTTCTCCAACCAGTGCCTCGTGTATCTCAACCAGACCACACTCAGTTACAATGTTTGCCCAACTGGCACACTACAAATGTATAAATGTCCCTGACAAAACATTGAACAAAAAGATGTTTTCATGAAAATTGTCTTATTTTTTATTTTTACATAATTTATTATACATTATAATGGATGTGGGATATTTTCTAAACAATTAGAGGTTTGATACATTTATAGGTAAACAAGACATGGAAGGTGATTATGTTCAACACATTTTTGTCATTTTATTACTATAATATATTTTTCACTGTAAGTATTTTTTTTACCTTATTCAAATCGAAGTGTGAAAATGAAAATTAAAAAGTCAATTTTAACACGCAAAATGAAGTATATTGTTTAGTTAAATTTTTTTTTCTTATCATCATCTTAAACTTTCTGATATTACTAAATTTTTCTCCGAATTCTATGTAGGAAAAGTAATAACTTCAGCTTTGACGTTATCATCTCTTATTTGGGATATCCGAAATTAAAACAATTTAAAAAAAAAAAATAAGAACTGTAGAATAGGTACTTATTACAACAGCTAATATATTTTCAGAGAAATCCTTTTTATTTGCCAGTTCTGTTCATTATTTGTATGCTAATTAGATGGGTCTCTGTTATTAAAATATCATGGAGGAATTTTATTTAGTATGTAAAAAAAGATGCAGTATGTAACAAAGCGAGAAATAAATGTGTCTGTTTTTAATTTTATTTTAATGCCTAGAAGCGATACATTTTTAATTCAAAATATTCCGTGTATGGAATAAATATTTAATTTTTACTCTTATTATTGAGTTTAAACAGTTTTTTTCTGTTAAGTTTTTGTATTTTTTACAATATATAGTCACACAATGTTCATATAAATAATTTTATTCAAATATAAAATAATTTATATGAACATTGTGTTGGATGAATTTCATTAGATTATAATTTGATTAACATGTATCTTAGACATCTACATTTTCGATAACTTCGTAATTCATTCATGTATGTACCGAATAGCCCATCGACTTATGATAAAGGGAGGGGATTGCCAACAGATAGAACTTTTAAGGGTAATTGACTCATATTTGCCTATCGTATGAAAAAAACCCTGGAAAACTCCTCCAGGTTTGTCACTCTACGGTCCTTTTTGCACACATTGGGCTAATTCAACTAGGGACCTATAGGTTAACTTGGATTCCGAACCACTAACAAACATCTATGTCAATGTCAGTATTCGAACCCGAAGCCAGTGGTATCAGAGTGATAGCCAGTTGGCCATAAAGCCGCCAACTCCCACCAGGTTTGGTTTGTCGCCCTACGGTCATTTTTTGCACACTTTAGGCTAATTAGACCAGGACCTACAGTTTAATGTGGATTTCGAACCACTAACAAACATCCATTCCACCGTCAGGATTCGAACCTGAAACCTGTGGTACCAATGGCCAGAACTCTAGCCAATTGGCCATCAAGCCGCCAGCTCCCACCAGGTGATTAAACTGTAAATGCAAAACGTTTATACACATTATCACAATCGCCGTTAAGTACCCTGGTACTGAAAGTAGTGACTGCAACGATTGGTGAAACCGGATTCGAATCCGACCAGTGGGGTATCAGAATATATTGAGCTGCTTTGCATTTATTGTTTTGCTTTCTTTGTCGCTCTACGGTAATTTTTGCATATTTTAGGATAATTAGATCGGGACCTACAATTTAACGTGAATTCGAACCACTACTACTATTACTACGTCACGCACATCACTGTGCCAGGACTGAGTTGCCTCTTTACAGTTTGGGAATGATGTGGGTGAGAAGAACTCTGACTGGGCTCTGTTGCGTTCTACGGTCATATGAGACCGGGACTTACGGCTTAAAGTGGATTCGAACCCATACAAACATCCATGGCACCGCCGGGATTTGAACTCGAACTTGTGGTACCAAGCGGCAGAGCTCTAGACACTCGACCAATCAGGCGCGGATTCTGAACCACTATAGGCGAGGTCACTATATGAATCCACATGGTAGCAACATCTATGCCACCGGCTTGATGCTAACCTGAAGTCAGTGGTATCAAAGTCCAGAACTCTAGCTAATTGTCCATCAAGCCGCCAGCTAACACCAGGAGTTCAAACTGTAAATGCGAATCGTTTATACACATTATCACAATCGCCATCGAGTCCTCTGGTTCTGAAAGCAGTGACTGCAACGATTGGTGAAATCAGTTCGAATGATCAGTCAGGCATCAGAAAATGTTTTACATTTAAGTACAGAATAAATAAGTCTGAATAAATTAATTTATTTATAGGAATATTTAGACAATTTTGCAACGAGAAGTTTAGTGGAATATTTATAAAAAACAAACAAATGAAGTCTATTACTTATTTATTTTTTTTTAAATGACTGACTTTTTTCTAATGTAATTTACCATTTGTATTAAAAAAAAAAACACCATTTCGTAATGCAAGCGAGTGGAGCAGCCATTGAAGATTGAGATGAAGTATCGATTTCCAGAATCTTCGGTGGCGACACAGAATCTTCCTAAACCATTAATCTCGGTTAATACTTGTGCATCTTCAGCACTTCATCAATCTTTTGCTGCCCACGTGGAGGTCTTATCTCGCAAAACGCTACTGGCTTCCCTTCCGTCAATCGCACTTTATTTTTCTTGTTGCCGCTTATCGATTTTTATTTATTTATTTTGTTTTTTTTACAATGGTGACCTTGGGAGAAAATCTGGAGATGGGTGAAAAGTATGTTAGATTTTTTTTTTTTTTTTGTTCAGTAATTTTCGGCTAGGGCAAATATTGATTGGCGTATGGTATGTATCTTCCAGTATTTGTGATTTGGTAACACAGGCTTCAGGTTCGAATCCTGGCGGTGGCATGGATATTTGTGAGTGGTATGGAATCCATGTTAAACAATAGGTCCCGGTCTAATTAGCCTAAAGCAGGGTGGCCAACCCAAATGATCCTGCGGGCCACTTTGGAAATTCACCCTAACTCCGCAGGCCACATATAAAATTACATATCTTTATATTAGATTTAGCCCCACTATAGGCATTTTTATATTCATATTGCGACCTGTTCATTAGATGTCACAAGATGCGCGCATCATGAGTTCGCAGAATATAATTTAATTATTCTGTGAACTAATTTTTTTCTCATAATTTCGACAGTTAATTTTTGAATATAGGGATGGCCGCATAATGTATTTTTAATACATTGATTTTCACTACTTTGGCCATTATAAAATAAATATACACTGAAGTGACAAAAGTCATGGGATAGCAATATGAAAATTTTCAGATGGCAGTAGCATCGCGTAGAACAGGTATAAATGAGCAGTGTTTTTGCAGAGCTTTCATTTCTGTTCAAGTTATTCATGTGAAGAGGTTTTGACGTGATGATGACCGCACGACGGGGAATTAACAGAATTTGAACGCGGAATGTTAGTTGGAGCTAGACGCATGGGTCATGCCATTTCGGAAATCGTTAGGGAATTCAACATTCCCAGATCCACTGTGTCAAGAGTGTGCCGAGAGTATGAAATTTCAGGCATAACATCCCACCATGGACAGCGCAGTGGTCGACCGCCTGCACTTAACGACCGAGACCGGCGACGTCTGCAAAGAGTCGTAAATTCTAACAGGCAAGCAACACTGCGTCAAATAACCGCAGAAATCAATGTGGGACGTAAAAGGGGACTTGTCTGTTAGAACTGTGCGGAGAAATTTGGCTTTCTTGGGCTATTCCAGCAGAAGACCGACTCGAGTGCCTTTACTGACAGAACGACATCGCCTGCAGCGACTCTCGTGGGCACGTGAGCATATAGGTTGGTCCCTAGATGAATGGAAAACCGTGGCCTGGTCCGATGAGTCACGATTTCAGTTGGTAAGAGCTGATGGTAGGGTTCGAGTGTGGCGCAGACCCCACAAAGAACCTGGACCTAAACTGTCAGCAAGGCACTGTTCAAGCTGGTGGTGGCTCCGTAATGGTGTGGGCTGTTTTTCATGGCATGGACTTGGTCCTCTGGTGCGACTGGACCGAACAGTAACTGGAAATGCTTATGTTCAGCTACTTGGAGATCACTTGCAGCCATTCATGGACTTCCTGTACCCAAACAACGATGGGATTGTTATGGATGACAATGCGCCATGTCACCGGACCACAACTGTTCGCGATTGGTTTGAAGAACATTCTGGACAATTCCAACGAATGATCTGGCCACCTAGATTGCCCGACATGAATCCCATCGAGCATTTATGGGACATCATCGAGAGGTCTGTTGGTGCCCAAAATCCTGCACCATCAACGCTTTCACAATTATGGACGTCTATCGAGACAGCATGGCTCAATATTCCTGCAGAAGACTTCCAACGACTTGTTGGTCCATGCCACGTCGAGTTGCTGCACTTCGCCGGGCGAAAGGAGGGGCCGACACGATATTAAGAGGTATCCCATGACTTTTTGTTACTTCAGTGTATTTTGTAAAAGTGTGATACATCTCACGAGCAGGAAAAACATTTAAGGGGGCCGCGGCTTGGACACCCCTGGCTTAGAGTGTATAAAAAATGACAGTAAGAGCGACAAATCAAGAATTAGTATTTGTCATAATTCTGTGAAACGAATTCTCCATCCAACATAGGCATGGAGTCTTGAATTAAGTGGTTCTTACCAATATATAAGGCTAAAAATACGTTCAGACCAGCATGAAAGAAGAATCTGGTTCGAATCCGACGGTGGCAGGCGTTGCTGACATCGATTTAGAAGACTTAACAGAAGATGTGACAACATTGGAATGTGTCTCGTACTATTTATCCAGGCTAAATAGGGATAATTTTTTTTATGTTTTCTCTCACATTCGATGCACAAACTATACAATTAACTACAAAAAGTCCCTAGACAAACACACACAAAGAATATTGAGCAATCAGGTTCCATTGATTTTGGAATACAATTTAAATTAATAAGAATTGACTTTTTAGCAATAAATTTCAGAATCAATATATGAGTTACAATTAATGTGAAGCATAAATATTTACCTCTATTATCAATAACTTTTAATTGGCGTAACAGTCTCATGGTGGGTCAAGGCCGACTGCCTAGGGACAGATTTCGAGACTGGAGATATTTTCTTTTAAGTGTTAGGGCCTGATCATATTAGACCCGGACCTACGATTTAAAGTGGATTCGAACCACTACAAAGAGCATCATGACACAGCCGAAACTGAGCCAGAAACCTATGGTTCCGAGCTCTAGAGCACTAGTAAATTGGTCATCAGGCCCCACCTATTAAAAACCAGTGAATAAAATTGGATATTTAATAGATAGTTTGCTTTGATTCGTGGCAACATGTGCGAAGAAATTCAATCTTCGGTGGCGTCCATTTTTAATCACTGTTTTCAGAAATGAAACTCGATAGTGATTGTGACAGCGTGTGTAAAGCGTCTGGCATCGATAGTTAAGCTGCTGGTAGGGTTTTCTGGGTTTCCCCCATACGACACATAAACGGGGGGTTAATCGGTTTTAAAGTCCTCTCGAAAAATAATGTTTCTTCTTCTCCATCGTCCGTATGTGCGTTTTCGTGGCTTACATTAGGCGGCATAGAGGCCTGCCAATGGTCGAAAAAAAAAATGTAAATTTTATAAGCAGCTCCCAATTTGAATTAATATATAAGAGATGATATTGCATTAAACTTGTGGAATTTTGCACAATATATATATATATATATATATATATGCATTTCAGATTTTGTATGTATCATTTTTGTACGGTAGTTAATTAAATGGCTTTTGAAACAGAGGCATAGTTCAACCACCGGTTGTGTGAAAGGTAAACGTCGTTTTAAAACCGAAAGCAGTCGAATCGGTTTACTTGTTAAGGGCTCTAGTCAGAGATATACGCGGTTCAACATAATTGTGGAAAAAAAGAAAAGTTTAATAACTAGTGTATATTCTTTTCATCCTAATTTTTCATAAAGATATTGGTAAATTAAAATTTTTAACTAGGAAAATTAAAATTATTTTTATTGTTATTGACATTCTTTCAAAAAATACCTTTTCCCCATATAACACCACTCTGTTTGGAGCCTTCCTGATTTGGCCAGTATTTAAATAGGAGATCGAACTCTATTCTGAATCGAATATCGAAATAAAAGGGCTGAATCATAATTTGATTTTAAAGAAACAAAACAACGTGTTCTCGCACACAAAATTTTTATTTCATAACTACGAGATTCTACATCAGTATAACTTAGACAAAAGCAAGCGTTAGAAAAATCCAGAAGGAGAATCTGTAAGTCTGAAGCTACAACGAACAGTTTTTAATTGGCTGTCCGTTAGAAAATTCCAACAAGCAAGTCGTGATAGAAGGATTATTATTTTCAGGCAAATCTTAAAATAATTACGTGAACACGAAAGAATATCATTTCCAAAGATGCATACTGTTAATAAGAGTTTTGCATGTGGCGTATATAATGATGATGCATATTTAGTCGGCGAGTTATTACTGTCTCTGTTTTCGTGATTTACTATTATTATTATTATTTATTGAGGTTTATGAAAAATAATTTTGCTGTTTATATACAATGCTTATGATAAAAGTACGAGTTTACAGGGTTAAAAGTAAGGATTTTCTTTTACGGGTAGGGTTGGTAGCCTACGGACAACAGTCATATTAGACCGGAACCTACGGTTTTAAAGTGGACTCCCAACCACTACAGGCATCCATGCCATCGTCCCAGAACTCGAATCTAAAACCTGTGGCACCGAGAGCCAGACTGCTACTCAAATTAAATTTAAGGTAAAGTAACCTAAAATAAGTATTTGATATATATATACATATATATATATATAAAAAAAGACGACTTCATTATTTTAAGAATCCATATATACTTAAGTTTTATTAAGTCAAGTTTTCGATAGCTACTAGTTTTCAAATATACTCACTGTATTGTGGAAGTTATCTTGCATAGCAAAATCTATTTCATTAGATGGAATAGACATCGCTATAGCAAATATCAGAGAATACTCCGGTCTAGCATCGCATTTAATGGAGCATGGACCTATACTCGTAGCCGAGGGATACTTTAGCACTTTCAAGAAGGATATATTTGTCATATTTTACCTAATGCTGAGCGTTTTATTAGACGATAAGGCACAATATCTTATAACGTCTCATTAAGTTATGCCTACTTACGATATCATAGATTAGATTATCTGCATTTCGGTTTGAAGCCCCTTGAAACTATTACGGTTGTTCTGAATGATTAATCTTTAAATTTAGAGAATGCATTTAATCTCGTTGAATATTATTCAATTTCTTCTATTAGCTCACTCTCCCTATATATATCTTGTTCAAATTTTCAATCGGTCATAAAATACTTTTATTCCTCCCCACTCAAGTTCAAATTCATTTTTTTTTAGGATGGATGACACTGGATGTTATACAGTTTTTCAAAATATTCATTCAATAATTAAATGTAATTAATTAATTTTAGGTTTTTAGATTTAAGTTGCATATATCTATCAATAGATGGCGCCACATAAACTTAAAAAAATGAATGAACATTATTTATAAAAAGGACTATCTGCAATAGAGTGAAAAAAAGTGGGAGTGACTTTTTTTTTATATATATTGCCATTTTTTTGGTCTATGTCTCTGAAACTTGGACTTTGGCAAGATCTGATGAGACCCATTTGAGTATATTTGAGTGGATGATTTTTAAGGTTTGTTCTTGGATATGTTAGGGAAAGTGATTGTTGGAGAAGACCGTACAACGCGAAATTTATAATTGCTATAAAAACCCAGATATTATAAAATTTATTAAGACCAATAGATTAAAATTTGCTGCTCATGTATTTAGAGTGAATAATTTAAACCCTGTAGAAAAGGGAGCTCGTTTACGAAACGCCACAGGGACAAAGAGGAAGAGAGGACGACAAGGATTGAAGGTGGATAAAAGCAGTTGAAAAAAAAGATTTTGCTGTACTAGGGGTTAATAATCGGAGGACCCTTGTCACCCAGAGGAATGCATGGAAATCTCTTCAAAAAGAAAACATTGGCTTACTCTGAGCTGTCCGGAGCTATTAATGATGACGGGGAATATTATTTATCCATATAAATAGAAAAAGAAAAGCATTGTATTTTTCTGCCTATAAATTCACAGTTTCGGCTTAAATTATAAGATCTCGCTTTGTCGTTTGTGTACTTTTTTGATGTACTATTTATTAAACAAATTATGTTTTAAAATTCATGGCAAGAAATTAATTTTTTTTAGTTTTAAAAAGGCAGCGGGTTTTTGGGCCACGATTTAATAAGAAAATTATGTTGTAAATTGAAGATGGTGGACCGGAAAGAATATATGTATTTAATATTTTCGTTGCCGGTTAAGAAGAGGGATATTGCTGATAGTTATTGCTTCCGTCGTAAAAATAGATTTTCAAGCTTACTTACATTTTTATAACAAATATAATTGAAAAGGGAAGTAATAAAACACGATTATGTGTGTCATACTTATTGCTAATTAATATTTAGGCCTCTCCTATATATTTTTTTATTATGTGCCAGAGCGTGATAGGCAAAATATTTTTCAAATGTCATTTTTGCTGACATGTAATGAGCAAGGCCTGATAGCCGAGTGACTAACGCTCTGGCACTCCGTGCCACAGGTTTCAGGTGCAAATCTCATCAGTGCCATGGATGTTTGTAGTGGTTCGGAATCCACTTTAAACCATGGCGGGTCACATCCAGAATGGCTGTAGAGCATTGGGCCGACAACCCTACTCCGTAAAAAGAAAACATCTCGTTTCAAAGAAATCTGCCAGTGACAGACGGCCTTGTACCATCACGGGGCTGTTATATATATATATATATATATATATATATGTATATATCCTTTTTTCTACACTAAATTTCCGTATAATCATTTATTATAAAGTGTTTCCTTAAAATTGGTGATGAACAATTTAAACAATATCAATTAAATAATAATAATTTCAAACAATTTAAATAATACATAAAAACTGCTTTTAGAAATTTCATTTGTATTTATTTCTAAACAACAATTCTTGTAATTAGCAATGCAAATTAATTTAGTAAAAAGTATACTAAATATTATTAATCTTATTAACAGAGCATCTTTTATTGTCGGATCATTTATTGTGAAAAGCATCTTCAATTTATCAGATTTAAGGCATTTAAGAAATAACGCAATATCTTCACATTTTTATATAGTGCATAGGTTTGACTGAAAAAGATGGATCTATAAGAGACATTATATATCTTCCTGTAAATGTAATAGTTTTATTGACTAATTCGTTTTAAAATATAAATATATTTAAATGAAATTTAAAAAAATATCATAAATATTAAGCAAGTTTAGTTTGAATGTACTAGAATCTAAAAACTACATGAAAAGTTAATGGATGTTATTATAAACGATTTATTAGTCCTGCTAATGCAGTTCATTAAATCTGTATCTTTAATTTGAATTATAATAAGAGCATATTATGAATGTATTTTAATGTTGACAGCGTAGAATATATTTAACAAATGGATTCGGTGCATAAAAAATATTGAAAAATATATCAAATAATTTGATGAAATTTCTAATGAAATTTACAATAATTAAATGGACTTTAAAATGTTATTGCACAGTGAAAAATTTTTCTTTATTATATCTTAGGTTTGAAGTCATAACAATGCTGACAAGTTTGTCTTGAAATGTATCCTTTGTTTGGCTATTAATTAATTACAGATATCATAATATTTAAATTAAATTTTAGATGACTCGTGCCCCAAATTTAGATGAAAAAAAAAAAGACTAGATAAAGAAACTGAGCACAATGTATAAAAAAGAAAACTATTTAAATTGATTTTGGTTAAATATTTCGACAGTTTCTTTTTTTCTGAATATTATTCAATATGGTTAATGAGTTCAATAATTCAAACAGAAAAATTATATTAATATATACCTTTTTTTTTTTTTTTGAAAGTGTATATTGATTGGTTTCAAATGTATAATAAAATTTAAAAAAAATGCAACACATGTACTATTAAAACAAATAATCATAAATATAAAATTATATTATTATATGACATTCTTTGTATGGAATATTTATTTTGATTGGTTTCGAAACGTATTAAAAAGCTTTAAATAATTGCAACAAAAACTATGAAAACAAATAATCATAAATATAATATTATATTATTATATGACTTTTGTTGTATAGAAGATCATTTTGATTAGTTTCAAAATGTATATGAAAATTTTAAAAAATTATAACAAATATTATTAAAGCAAATAATCATAAATTCATGGTTTTAGAAATGATGTAACATAAATAAAGCAATCAAATAAAATGTGAATGCTGTGAATTCAAGAAAAAAAAAAAATTAATTTAAATATTTTGTATTCATCATTTAAAAATTCCATAGGATTATGTAACTTTTATTACAACTATAAAAGCAAAAATATAACATTCAGAGAATAGGTAATATAATGATTACTTTAAATAAAAAGCAAGCTCTTATAAAATCCTCATTTTTTGGCTTTTCTCAGTTTTTCATTGTCTACGAATATTGATTTTTATCATTTAATTGCCGGAAAAATTTTGGTTGCATCAAATTTGAAAATATTTTCATATGAATAGCAACCCTTTTTCTAAAGTCTAATGTTTCTAAACTGCTATTTAAATTATAGAGCATCAATCGTTATCGCTGTTAACGTTGAATTTCGAAACATTTTGACATATATTTCTTTAAATAAAACAAACAAAAAAAACAACATTAGATTATTTAAATTTTTTATTATAAATTTGATATAGTATTTTAATTGCGCTTTAAAGTTTTATATTGGAAGAAAATAACTGTATTTCTAATGCTGTTTTAAACAATGTAATCGTAGAAATTTATACAATCGAAGTTTATAATAAAAAGAGAAATAAAAAAGAAGAAAATTTATAATAAGTAATTTATAAAAGTTTATATTTTATTAAACTAGGACCGGATTATGTTTCTTTAAATTCCGTCCCAAGAAAAAAAAAAAAAAAAAAGGTGATGTATCATTGACTTTTGAAAATAAAGGTGTGTTACGAGATAGACCGTGTGACACGGCCTATGTATTTCTGGATTGAGAGTATTTTAATCAA
>BPLR01011094.1:0-30300 GCA_021605095.1 Caerostris extrusa | reverse complement strand
AAATCCTCACACACATGTTCAATTGGTTAAATTAAGGTAATTTAAATCCATTGATTACCATTGATAATCACTTGTGACATTGAAACGACTTTCATCCAAGGGAGACACTGCCTCCATTGAAGAGTGTGTGTTCTTTTTGCTTTTCCTATATGGATCAAAACCAGTGGCACCGTCAATAAGATGCAGCCTTCCGGACGGTATGCTACGTTATATTAACTTTCCACAGGACCATGGGCGCTTTCATAAAATCCATCTTTATGGTGATGTCTGTTATAGTAAATAAAGTTGTGGTATATAACTACTGAGCAATGTTGCCTTTGAAGCAGGACGAGATTTAGGACATTAAATCTTTTTCTTCTTTTACTGATTACTGCCAACTGTTTTTACAGATGTATTTTAGATTTGGAAGTCTTTTGAAACAAAGCTCGTGAAACAACACTTCTATCGATTTGAATCTTTTAGTTACGTTTGTCAAATTTTTGTTTGTCCTCCTTAAGCTTGCAAATTATTTTACCACTAGTAAAGCCCTCCTAATTGATTCTTTTAGCCATATTGCAAATACTAACTCATTTGAATTGCAGAGAATGACTATAATAGCGCCTTTCGTCCTTCTTTTTATTGTAGTCTGCAATGAGCACGCTGACGACGCGTGTTTTGAGAACTCTCACTCTACAATTTTTCTGTTTTTCTACAATTTTCCTCAACTTTATTGTTACTATTTTCTACGACTCTACAATTTCATTATTTTGATAGCAAAAAGTCCTTTTCTATAATTTCATAGCCGCCTGCGAAAGAATTACATATTTTTTTATGTTTTGATTATCAATGAACATAATCTTTTATTTTTAATACATATATATATATATATATTAAAATAACATATCCCTCAGTAAATCTTTTTTCTGAAATGGAAGGCAGGTCCCTTTAATAGTTAATATATAATATTCAAATATATAATATATAATATTTCAAATATATTTTACCAGAAATGTAATAGTGTTTCAAGAATGTATCGAAACTTTTTGGGGAATTTAGAACACATTTATTGCAGAAATATGAATAAAAGAAACTCTTTCTAAATTACAGTTTCTTTTCGGAGGAACTGCAGTTTTTCATACTTTTGCTTTATGGGAAGAAGTCGTCTCAGATAACAGACACGATCGAATTTTACTGTAATGCTTTTTTTTTTTCTTAGCACATTAGCTTCCTTATTTATCTTGTAACGTTCTACTGTGTTCTACTGTATCTTGTAACGGTCTACTGTGAAAGTAATGGCTAAGGATAACTAACTCCATAATGGTTTCTTTTATTATTTAAAGACAATGACATTATGAATTTTTGCTGAACATGAAACGCATATACCTTTTTGAGTAAAAATGCCTTAATTACGAAAACTTGTTTGCAATTTATAAAATTTATTTAAAATACAAGTGCTTATAGTTATAACTGTCATTTCTAAATGACATAATATTTCTTTAAAGTGTAGGCTGTTTTTATATCATGATTCGTCTAGACTTTACTCCCTAAAAATCAAGAGTTGAGTGTTTCAGCGCCCCCTGTGGCGTTCATGAGAAAGTGTAGTAGGCCTCAAGACCCTCACACAAGAGAAAGTACAGAGCAACCGGCGCTAACTGTTGAGAAATGTTTAGTTTGTAATATTTCCTCCCGAGAGGTAAAAAATATTCAACGCAATCCTGCTTAATAGTTGGCCTACAGACTCTCACCGGAGAAGTTCCATATTCCGCGCATCTCAGTATCAGGCTTTCGGATTAGTAGTATCAAATAATTGAGAGCAGAGAAGAATCATTGTTCTTTTTATATTTTGGACTTTCAAAAAAAAGTTTAATGTTTTTCCTTCTTATCTTTATTGAGAATTTAAAGTAAATTATAATTTTTTTTATTATAAAGCTGAAGACGAAAAATAATTTGAAACATAAAAAAGTTTTCTACAAGAAATAGATAGAG
Source organism: Caerostris extrusa (assembly GCA_021605095.1). Lineage (NCBI taxonomy): Eukaryota > Metazoa > Arthropoda > Arachnida > Araneae > Araneidae > Caerostris > Caerostris extrusa. Next base: position 28,335 of record BPLR01011094.1, on the reverse strand, counting down.
AATACTCATTTCATGGAAAGATTTAAATTTTTCTATTAGACTGATTGTCTCTATGATGATTTTAATTGTGGATTAATGAATTTTATTAATGATTAATATATAAATGTTGAAAATTAATTTGTTTTTTCAAAATAACAAAAATATAATTATCAATAAATGAATTTCATACTTGAATTTAATTAAAAATTTTAATAAAATGTAAAACTCTTTTAAACCTTTGTATTTTTAAACGGAAGAGTTTAAACTTCTATAACTTGTTATATATAAATAGTTATATCAGTGTTCAGAATCTTTGTACCTGATGATTCCTCTTTGAAGCACTTTTGCCCCTTGATGCAGATAATTTGGCGGCGATCCTACATAACCTTAATTATTCCATTAAACCGCCTGTATTCACATTGGGCGTTGTATAAATTAACTTAACAAAGTGAAAATTCCATTACATTCAAACTTAGAGAATGTTGATGCAATTTTAATATAATATTTAAAAGTATATTTAAAAGTAGCACTATCGCTGACCAACACTACTGATAATTTCATCAAAAATAAGTGAAGCATGAATTTAATTAGAAGATCGAAATAAATTTTATCTAATATTCCTGATACGTTTTAAGGATATATTAATATATATTATAAAATTAAATATTATATTATATATATATCAAAATATTATATATATATATTAAATATTAAGTTGTAAAATATTTGAATAAAACAATTATCGTTTTTAAATTATAAATATGCAATTTAAATTAATGATATTTGGATAAATATTTGTGTAATACCACAATCTTTTAGTTGAAAATTTAAATTCACTTAGTAAAAATTTTATTATGGTATTTTTTTATATAATTTTTTAAACAAAAATACAATTTAATTTTGAAAAAAAAAGAGTCCAATTTTAAGAAAATTATTTAAAATGTGAAGAAAACATATACGAAATTCAGTTATTCAAACATTATGTTTTAAGTCTACATAATTTAAATAACTAGTTCGTAAATAGGCATGAAAAGCGTTTCTGTACAAATTTTCACGATATTAAAAACGGTAATTTTAGAATAAATATTTTCCTTTTTACAAAATTTATTTAATTATGATTTTATTATAATTAAATAAATTTTGTATGAAATATATATTTGCATACTATATTTTGCATTTTTATATATATTATATACATATTTTGGAATACTAAACATTGCATTTTTAAAATATAATGTTGTGGTGTTTTTATTTTAAAATTAAATAATCTATTCTAGTACCTAGATTGCAAAAAAAGAGATATTCTTACATTAAAATTCCCCAAAATATATCTAATATTTCGTATACTGAATCCCAAAAAAATTAAAAATATACCATAATAACCTATTCAGCAATAACCATTACCACAAAAAAAAAAAAACTAACATGTTCGAATGCCCTCAGGAGCCTTTTAATAAGAAGAGAAATACTCCCTATATTAGATAAAACGAAACACAAATCGTTTAATACAAGAATAAAATAGGATTCTTTTTTAATTTAGGTATTTGAATACATTCTAGGAGCAATGATTAATTTAATATCAACACTTAATTACACATGCATTAGTCAGACATGCATTCAAAAGACAAATCTGAAAACTTACTACTTCACACAGGGAACAAAAAGTTACTAATTGCACAATCTACTACTACATATAATTACACAATAAAACATTAGAAACTATAGCGTAGTTAATTGACGACATAAAATTATGCATCTTTACTTCAAAAAATAGAATTAAAATAACAATGTTCTGTCTCTTTTTGTTTAATGTCTCTGGTAAAGTAAACTCAGTTCAGATTTTGCTGAGCATCGCGTACATTACTGAAACACCATACTCAGTGTGCATAACAAAAGTATTTTAAAACAAATAGCCACTAGCACATTTTGTCGACAGCAAGCAGAGCATTTGCTGATCCGTATTAAGCGTCGTCATGTCCTGGAGAATGCACTGCCTCATATTTCCGTTCTCAAATATTTTTTCTCCAGTTCGCTTTTTTCCTTCTTCTTCTTTTTAAGTGCTTGGTTTTCCGCTTTCATGGAAACTCTCCTCATTATTGTCCTTAAAATCATCTTCTCTCTATTTCACTTTCCTCCACTTTCATCGTTTTTAAAATCCTTAATTACTTCGCCTAATTGTTCTGAACCCAGGCATCAGAGACCGCTATCAGACTGTAATCGATTTTAGGGGAGCTTTGTCATTTAACAGATCACATAGTGCAGTGAATATCTGTGATTCCGGATTTCCTAAGTCATATTAGCTCCTAAATGCTTTTCTCTATTCTACTCTTTTTCCAGCTCTTCTAACTTCTTTTTCCCAGGCTTGATTATTCTTTCCTCTTCCAAATATTTATTTTCTTCCGATAGAAGATCTTGAAAGTTATCAAAGCTTCTTCACCCAATCCCTCCACTACCACAGCATGTATCAGATCAAAAGACCTAGAATCTTCCTTATCCATTCTATAGCTAAGTGGAATACAACTTTGTACAAGCTTTAAATCTACAGGAGGTCCAAGTACAACTCTTCTATTTTCACAACTTCATTATTGCAAAATTTTTAGTATCACAGACATTCACAAAACTGTAGCCTACTCACCAGTATCGATGATCTCTTGGAACTTATTGCTTCCCTCTCTAAATAAATCAAACGGATTGGTTTCACCTATCGGAATATCTAAATAAAAAATCTAGTATTACCAAGTTTAGTATAATTCATATTCTTTTTTGGACAAAATTTTTTTGCTTTATTTATAATTCGCTTAACTTCAAATCATGTTGTCTCTCCTGTTATTTTTGCCTTCTTCTATCTCTGTTTTTGCTTCCATTTCTCTGTTTAGTCTGTCCCATTAAGTTTCTTTTTCTCTCTCTACTCTTCAATCCTTCTCGTGTAGCATTTTCAATAGTTACAATTAATTCTTTGAAAAAACATCCTTAAATACAGGAGATTTTTTTTATCAGTGTGTTTAAATCGACTTTTTTCAGTATTTCTAGAGACATTAACTAACGGGGGGGGGGATCTAGGATCGCCTAATTCACTAACTAATCCTCATTAGATTCTATTTTTTTTAATCTGCTTAAAACTGACATGTTTTTATAATTAATCCAGTAATGGTAATATCAATGACAATACCTAAACTTTTAATTAATAGATAAATACATCTTGATTAAATTCGTTATAATGTATTTCAAGACCACAATATGCACATTAAAATAATATTTGTATAAATTATAAATCACAACGAATACTTCTTCATTAAAGTAAATACATATAATTATCTCTAAAATATAATTCTAAAACTTTATAGTTTAAACTTTTGGTATCATTTACTCTTAAATTAATATTCTTCAATTTTATTCAACTAAACGCAGTAGCAAATTATTCGGTTAACTTAATTTTCTAAATAACACGTGCATACACACAAATTCAAACACAATACTGCAAATTCCTTCAGACATAAAATAGTTTCCCCAACTAAGTTCTGAGTGTAAATTCAAAGTTATACACCTAAATGCTGTTATTTCTCATTAAGAGACATAATTTACTACACGCAATATCAAAATTATTTCATTTGTTTAAGGTATTTATTCTATATTGATTATATATTGTTACACAACTTCAATTGATAAATAATAATCTTTTAACGAAATAAAAATAAATTAATCCTAAATATCATCCAAAAAATTAGACAATTTTTCACAACAGTACTTTTAAAGTAATATTACAAAAAAAAAAACCCCATTAATCAGTATAGTTAATTAGTAATCAGTATATAATCAGTAATCAATAATTAGTAATTATTATATAATCATTATACTGATTATCCTTAACAGTTCATGAAAAGGGGTTCTCAAAGAAGAAAATTCAACTTCAACTCTCACCAATTACCGATGCCGAAACACGAAGCTTTCCCCCAGCAGTACAACACCACAAACTTGCACCATAGAGTCCTTCCAGACGAAATTCTACCCCAGCATTTATAGTAGCCAAGAACTTCTTTTTCTCATAACTTAAGAAATCGCCTTCAAACAACCTATCGCATGCGCCGTTTTGTCATGTCCTCTATGAAGATGGTTCGTTATTTAAAGGATTAAAATATGACTACGGTTATCCATGTTAACAGTTTAATTATTTACAACCCAAAACCTGCTGTCCTCAGAAAAGGACGTACAACACAGTCTGTCCTACTTTGCGACCCTTTCTTCTCACCGCCTCTCATTTACTCACCCTCAATGGGCATTTGATAACCACCGGGGTGCCTAAGATGTCTCCCGAATTATGTTGTGAACAAATTTTATTTTTGACATATATTATAATTTTTAAGTTTATTTTTTTTTTTAATGGAAACACGGAAAATATATCCTTACTTTTTTATTAGAAACAATTGTTGATTTAAATATTTCATGCTACAATTTAAATTACATTAATGCTACAATGTTAATTGTACAATTTAATGTTACATTAATGCTACAATTTTAATGTTATATTAATGCTACAATTTAATGTTACATTAATGCTACAATTTAATGTTACATCAATGATACAATTTAATGTTACATCGATGTTACACTTTTAATGATAAAATTTAATGTTACATTAATGCTTCAATTTATTGTTACATTATTGCTACAATTTTAATATTGCATTAATGCTACAATTTAATGTTACATTAATGCTACAATTTTAATATATTTTTAATGATACAATTCCATGTTGTTGAATTAATGCTACAATTTTAATGTTGCATTAATATTACAATTTAATGTTACATATTACAATTTTATGTTACACTAAGGCTATAATTTGAATTCTACAATTTAACGTTAAATAAATGCTACAATTTTAATGTTACAATTTTAATGTTACATTATTTCTTCAATTCTAATGTTACATTAATGCTACAATTTTAATGTTAATTAATGCTACATTTTAATAAAACAACTCTTTATTCATTCGAAATCATGAACGTTTAAGCAAATTTAATATATATTTTTAACTTCCTATACATTTAAATTTGATTAAATAATATAATATAACAATATTTATGTCATATTAAAAATTAAATCCTCTTTTAAATATATAGCGAAATAACAGTGATATATTAATCTAATTGACCATATATTTAAAAAAAAAAAAAATCTAATTTTCCAAAGGATACTGAAAAATAAATGTCTTGAATTAGAAAATAGTATATCTCAAACATTTCTTTCCCTTTATTTCAAGTAATATTTTAAAGGATAAGAGTTAATTTAATTTAGGTATTAAATTTGACATATGGATAAAAGAGACTGCGAAAGATAAATTTCTTTTCCAAAAAATTTTCTTTTTAATTTTTTTTTTTTTTATAAAGCTATCAAGAGGGAAATTTAAACTTACATAAAATATTTTATTCCATGTAACATTTTTCTGTGCAGTTTTGAAGGATATAAAACATTTTTATTTATAAATAAGCCATGAATTCATAATTCACTTGAAATCTTTTACATTAAGAGTTTTTAAATTAAAAATTAATTTATTTAATTTAATCATTTTAAATTAAAAAAAAAATCGAAGGATCTTAAATTAAAAAAATTAAATGTTGATGCTTTTTATAATGAGAACTTGATATTTTATAGTCTGTAAGTGTTTTTTATAAAGAGAACACAAAAAGCTTCCAATGAAAAATAAATAATTTTTAGATTTAAATTGCATACAATTATAGATGAAAAAAGGTCTTTATTAGAAAATAGCACATCTCAAACATTTATTTCCCTTTATTTCAATTAATATTTTAAAAGATAGGTGTTAATTTATTGTGTTTACATAAATAATTGTTTAATAAATGCGTTTTTATAAATAATTCTTAAAATTCGAAAAAGTAATTAAATAACGACTTAACAATATTGAGCAAATTTATTTAACAATATTGAAGCATAATGTTAAACATAATATGAATAAAATATCTTTTATAATCATTGTCATAATTAAAATGTTATAATTTTAATGATATAAAATAACTATTCTTTTATAAACTATTAATCCATTAATTCATGTGTACATAATTAATAATATATCACTAAATGCAATTAATTATTGCTTTATTTACTATTGAATTTTCTTCATAAATTATGCGTTAGAAATGATGATTATAAACATCTAAAATACATTTTTTTATTTTTAATAAAAATAAAAAAAAGTTTATTCACGTTTTTCACGGAGTTAATTGTATAACAAATATAAAAGGTTAGTATTATAGTATTTTATAAAAAGACTACAGGGAAAATAACAGTTATCGGATAAATATAATTTTATTCAGTTTTTATATTAGAAAGTGAAAATTTATTTACTCTAACAAAAATGTATAAATCAATAAATAATTAATATTAAGTTGTGCTACTAACTCTATTTAATTACGCATTTCAGCTTAAGAGAAATATATGGTAATTTTATTCTTGGTTCCTGCTAACTTCTAATGGATTTTTACATTTATCTTTTAAGAAACGGATAATGTTAAACACGATATGAATGAAATATCTTAATATTATAATTAAAACATTATAATTTTAACTATATAAAAATAACTATTCTTCTATAAAATATTAATCCATTAATCCATGAGTGCATAATTATTAATATATTAAAAGTAATTAATTTTTGCTTTTATTTGCGATTGTGTTGTCTTCATAAATTATGGGTTAGATATGATACTAATAAAATTATAAAATACATTTTTATAATTTTTTGATAAAAAAAAAGAGAAGGGTATTCACAACTTTTTTTGATAATTTTATATAAAATATTATATGCAGGAAAATAACAATTATCGAAAAGAAAAAGCATGCAGGTTTATATTTTATAGTGAGAATTTATTAACCTTACAAAAATGTATGAAATCAATAAATAATTAATATTAAGTTGTGTTACTAATTCCATTTAATTACGCATTTCAGCTTAAGAATAATATATGGTAATTTTATTCTTGGTTCCTGCTTAGTTTCTAATGGATTTTTACATTTATCTTTTACGGTGACCAAAGTTGCGAAAGTGTTCTTATTAGTTCGGGACAAAAGCATTATTTTCATAAAAGCAGAGGTTCAACTAACTACAACGGAACGGAACAGGCTTTCTGATATCACAGCATTTAACTTTCATGATTCAGCATCGTATATATAAGTGAAATGCATTATTCAAATGCATTAGCAAAGGGTTACTGCATCAATGTTTTTTTTTAATATGAAAAAGGCTGAAACTTCAACGATGACAGCTTTGAATGTGAAATAAGAATATGTAATTCAAAATATCCTTAGATGTCACAAATTGTGTTTACAATATCGGAATACTCAAAACATCGTAGTTCACTAACCCCTGCTGTTGACCAATCCCATAATAAGATCTTTTTTAGAGCTTGTGAAAATAAGTTACTATAAGAAACAGTGATTTTTTTTATTGAAATAATGTGATGATTAAATGACTTCATTTGATTCACTTATACAATGACGCATTTATTAAAAGCTGTAATCCTTGACAAGTTTAAAGTACCCTCTTTAATATTAAAATAACAGCGTTAAAAATAAAATCTTCAAAAAAATTTTTTTTTTTATTTTTAAAACAACGCTATTCTTTAATATCATTAAAATTTTCATTTGTTTTAAAATTGTTTAATCAATAATTCAAAAATATTTTACAATTATTCTTTAAAGTTTAGACTTATTTTTATAAAACGTCTCTTATCTTCTATTTGTAAAATCATACATGAAGGCGATTTATTTCAAAAAATAATGTCAAGATAACTTAAAAAAAATTACACACACGCACACTTAAACTTCTGCTAAAATTAAAAATTTAAAAAATTCACTGGTGTGAAAATTTAAGCAGCACCTACTTTCTCTGCTTAGCTTTGCGAGAAATCCCCTGAGAGACATGAAATTGGGTTCTAGTTTCAACTGTATCTGGGAGACAGAGATACTATTTTAAGAACAAAGGATGCTGAAAACACACCAAAGGAAAAATGAAAAAAAAGCAAAAACGTCTTTATCAAAAGAGTATCTCTGGTACAATTGCTTGTCTGTCAAGAAAAAGGTCAACAACAAAAAATGTTTCTTAGTAAGATATATAATATTCCTTAATTTAAATGGTTGCTTATCACAGTGTTTCCATATGTAACACCATATTATCCAAGAGATTGTTGGAAAGAGTATATATTCCTCAATGAGCCTCTATTTCAATAATTAGGTGTTTTCCTGCCATAATAACGGTAGTGAAAGGTATCTCCTCAAATCCTCTCACACATGTTCAATGGGATTTAAATTAAGGTAAAATTCTGGCTAATTGATTGCCATTGATAATCACTTGTGACATTGAAACGACTTTCATGTAAGGGACACCTGCCTCCATTGAAGAGTGTGTGTTCTTTGTGTTTCCTATATGGATCAAAACCAGTGGCACCTGCCAATAAGATGCCGCCTTCCGGACGGTATGCTACGTTGTGTGCTTTCCCACAGGACCATGGGCGCTTTCATAAAATCCATCTTTATGGTGATGTCTGTTATAGTAAATAAAATTATGGTATATAACTAATGAGCAATGTTACCTTTGAAACAGGACGGGATATAGGACATCAAATCTTTTTTCTTCTTTTTTACTGATTACTGCCAACTGTTTTTACAGATGTATTTTAGATTTGAAGTCTTTTGAAACAAAGCTCGTGAAACGACACTTTTATCGATTTGAATCTTTTTAGTTATGTTTGTCAAATTATGTTTGTCCTCCTTAAGCTTGCAAATCATTTTGCCACGTGTAAAGCCCTCCTAATTGATTCTTTTAGCCATATTGCAAATACTAACTCATTTGAATTGCAGAGAATGACTATAATAGCGCCTTTCGTCCTTCTTTTTATTGTAGTCTGCAATGAGCACGCTGACGACGCGTGTTTTGAGAACTCTCACTCTACAATTTTTCTGTTTTTCTACAATTTTCCTCAACTTTATTGTTACTATTTTCTACGACTCTACAATTTCATTATTCTGATAGCAAAAAGTCCTTTTCTATAATTTCATAGCCGCCTGCGAAAGAATTACATATTTTTTTATGTTTTGATTATCAATGTACATAATCTTTTATTTTAATACATATATATATATATATTAAAATAACATATCCTCAGTAAATCTTTTTTTTTTCTGGAAATGAAAGGCAGGTCCTTTTAATAGTTAATATATAATATTCAAATATATAATATATAATATTTCAAATATATTTTACCAGAAATGTAATAGTGTTTCAAGAATGTATCTGAAACTTTTTTTGGGGATTTTAGAACATTTATTGCAGAAATATGAATAAAAGAAACTCTTTCTAAATTACAGTTTCTTTTCGGAGGAACTGCAGTTTTTCATACTTTTGCTTTATGGGAAGAAGTCGTCTCAGATAACAGACGCGATCGAATTTTACTGTAATGTTTTTTTTCTTTCTTAGCACATTAGCTTCCTTATTTATCTTGTAACGTTCTTCTGTGAAAGTAATGGCTAAAGATAACTAACTCCATAATGGTTTCTTTTATTATTTAAGACAATGACATTATGAATTTTTTTGCTGAACATGAAACGCATAAACCTTTTTGAGTAAAAATGCCTTAATTAAGATAACTTGTTGCAATTTATAAAATTTATTTAAAATACAAGTGCTTATAGTTATAACTGTCATTTCTAAATGACATAATATTTCTTTAAAGTGTAGGCTGTTTTTATATCATGATTAGTCTAGACTTTACTCCCTAAAAATCAAGATTTGAGTGTTTTAAAATTGCGTAGATAACTATAATTTAAAAAATGAAGCCATTTATGATAAATAACTATTTCTTTTAAACAATAGGGAAAAGTTAGTAATGAAAGTTATATAAACTGCTTAAATTAAATAGATCTAATAATTAAACTTTATCTATCAACTAATCAACTTTATCAGTTAAAAATAATCAAAATGAAACTTAAATAAAAGAAAATGATTAAAGTTTGTTCGATGACTAATTTACACATAATTTTACTTTTGAAACTTTACATTTTCAAATATCATTACTGAAAATTTTAATTTTTTATTGATTAATATGGGTATCGCAGTATTACAGAAATCAATAAATAACTAATACTTACTAATTACCATGAAATTTAATACAGATTACCATATTTCCAATATTTTGCAAATTAATTAAAGCAGAAAAATAATTTTTTTTTATAATTTTAAAAATAAAAAAAAAAAAAAAAATTCATTTGTTTTCTGTTTATCCTTATTGAGAATTTAAAGTAAACATTAACTGATTTCGCATTTATGAAAATAATCATTTACACATTATGAAATTTTTAATATTATTTTTGTAACCGTGCTTCTCCTACTCACTACAAGAGCGCCCCCTGTGGCGTTCAGGAGAAAGTGGTAGTAGGCCTCAAGACCCTCACACAAGAGAAAGTACAGAGCAACCGGCGCTAACTGTTGAGAAATGTTTAGTTTGTAATATTTCATCCCGAGAGGTAAAATATTCAACGCAATCCTGCTTAATAGTTGGCCTACAGACTCTCACCCGGAGAAGTTCCATGTTCCGCGCATCTCAGTATCAGGCTTTCGGATTAGTAGTATCAAATAATTGAGAGCAGAGAAGAATCATTGTTCTTTTTATATTTTGGACTTTCAAAATAAAAGTTTAATGTTTTTTTCCTTCTTATCTTTATTGAGAATTTAAAGTAAATATTAATTGATTTTGCATTTATGCAAAGAAAGTTTTACACATTATGAAATACTTTTTAATATTATATTTGTAACCGTGCTACCTCCTACGCACTGCAACAGCGCCGCCGGTGACGTTCATGAGAAAAGGTCAGTAGGCCTTTAGACCCACACCTAAGAGAAAGTACGGAAATATATTCAACGCATCCCCGCGTAATAGTTGGACTACAGACTCTCACCCGGAGAAGTAGTATATTCCGCGCAAACCTAAGTATTGGTTTTTCGGATTAGCAATGGAATCCTTCCACGAATCTAAAATTAAATGTCTTTAAATGTGTTAAATATTGTCGGAAAATTTAGCCAAGTGCCGCGGTGTAGAGTATAAAAAAGCAAACATTACTACACTTTAATAAATTTAAGAAAGTAAATTTTATTATACATAAAGGAAGGATATTAAAACTATACAAAAACCATACTTCTGGTTTTAACTTAATCATGATCAAAAAGCATGTTACCTGCAGCCAGCCGAACATCGAGCTAAACAATATTTGATTTACATATCAATTCATACATCCGTGCCCGACGTCACGACCAATTACATGCCTTCAGCATATGACGTCGGATTCGAATGCAAAACGAAAGAGAAATATTTGCATGATTCCCAATACTTTGGGCAATAAATATTGTGTGTGTATCGTGTTTGCGTGCTGTGCATTCTCAAAAACCTGTATCTCAAGTCTCAACACAACCACACCCAGTTACAATCCAAAATTGTTCCACACACTACAGCACATATTTAATGTACAAATACTTGCATAGAACTGAAGTAAATTTTATAAACAAAAATATTAAATGTCTTTAAATGTGTTAAATATTGTCTGCAGTTTATTGTATGTGTGACGTGTTTGCGCGTGTAAATGAAGCTGTGTGTTCTCAAATCCGTGTCTCATCTCTCAACCCAAAAACAACCTAGTTAAAAGCATTGCAATAAGCTGCATAACCCACAACAATACAATCTGGCGCCCAATGTTGGTTCAGCCCTTACTTGCACATTACATTTTATTGATATTACCAGTGGATAAATAAAGTTTGTAACATATAGAGCAAATTACTTACCATAACCATTGATATCTTAATCCTTTTGTGCAGTGTTTTTTTAGTCAGTTTGTTTATATATTACAAATTTGTTCCGAAATGAGTTTCAATAAATGTAATCCCCATAATTATTTTCAACGAAAGTATTCCCATAAGATATGAACTATAACAAAATTATTTCAATGACATTACAAAAGTTTAAAATTTTTTTTAATATTTTTTTAAAATTTTTTAATTTAAACTATTCACATTCACTAAATTTAGCACGATAAACTTTTATCTTAATGAATAATTTTAACTACTTTAATTTGCTTATTTACCTAAAACAATACAATTTAAATTCCAGTAAGTATTGTTACTTTTAAAAGTTTTCTAGTATGTAAAAATTGCATTTAAACATAACAGCAAATGATCATTATCTCCAACGAATAGTTAGTGGAAGTTCACTGTGTATACCGAGTTTCCTGAAACTTAACAAAAGTTTAAATTGCACTTGAATAATCCGTCAATTACGCCTCGCTACTTGCATTGTGAGCCTGTTTGTCTGCTATTGGAAAGAGAAAGATATTTGGAAGAGCTGAGAATAACCTCTTGCGATAACAATCCAACTGAGAAGAGAAACAGAACTTCCAGTTTCGACTGTGTCCTGCGTTCCGCGTTTTAGGTGAGTAAACAAATGGTTCCGAGTCTTGTAACCAATGCGCCTCAATTGTCTCAGAAAATATTGGAATCATTGTTATACTGGTTTGAAAAGGTTAATATATGCTTTCCAGGTTTTGAATGGGTGTCTAAAGACAACAATAGAAGATAAAAATTGTTTGTGTTTAATTTCCGTTAAAATCTCTTGATTTATACAGATTAAGTTAATGCGAGTATCATTTTTCTGAAATGTTTACACAAATTTAACATGCAGTTTACTTTTTTTGTAATTTAATAACTATTCTGAAAATGCATTAATAAAAGTTGATAATATGAATAAAATATCTTTTATAATCATTATCATAATTAAAATTTTATAATTTTTAAAGATATAAAAATTACTATTCTTTCTATAAACTATTAATCCATTAATTCATATGTACATAATTAATAATATATCCCTAAATGCAATTAATTATTGCTTTATTTACTATTGAGTTATCATCATAAATTATGCGTCAGAAATGGTGATTATAAACTTCTAAATACATTTTTTTTTTTTTTAATAAAAATAAAAAAAAGAAGTTTATTCACGTTTTTCACGGAGTTAATTGTATAACAAATATAAAAAGGTTAGTATTATAGTATTTTATAAAAGGCTACAGTGAAAATAACAGTTATCGGATAAATATTATTTTATTCAGTTTTTATATGAGAAAGTGAAAATTTATTTACTCTAACCAAAATGTATGAAATCAATAAATAATTAATATTAAGTTGTGCTACTAATTCTATTTAATTACGCATTTCTGCTTAAGAGGAATATATGGTAATTTTATTCTTGGTTCCTGCTTAGATTCTAATGGGATTTTTACATTTATCTTTTAAAGAGACCAAAGTTGAGAAAGTGTTCTTATTAGTCGCAACAAAAACATTAGTTTCATAAAAGCAGAGGTTCAACTAACTAGAACGGAACGGAACGGGCTTTCTGATATCACAGCATTTTACTTTCATGATTCAGCATCGTATATATAAGTGAAATGCATTATTCAAATGCATTAACAAAGGGTTACTGTATCAATGTTTTTTTTATATGAAAAAGGCTGAAACTTCAACGATGACAGCTTTGCATGTGAAATAAGAATATGTAATTCAAAATACCCTTAGATGTCACAAATTGTGTTTACAATATCGGAATACTCAAAATATTGTAGTTCATCAACCCCTGCTGTTGACCAATCACATAATAAGATATTTTTAGGGCTTGTGAAAATAAGTTACTATAAGAAAGAGTGATTTTTTTATTGAAATAATGTGATGATTAAATGACATCATTTGATTCACTTATACAATGACGCATTTGTTCAAAGTTGTAAACCTTGACAAATTTAAAAATACCCTCTTCAATATTAAAATAACAGCATTAAGAAAAATACTCTTAAACATTTTTACGTATGTTAAAATTTTTCTTATAAATACACCGCTATTCTTTAATACCATTAAAAAGTTTTATTCGTTAAATTGTTAAATTAATAATTCAAAATTATTTTATAATTATTATCTAAAGTTTGGACTTAATTTTAGGAAACTTTTCCTTTATACTATTTGTATATGCTATAATCATACATATTTCCTATATACTATTTGTATATACTATATCATACAGATTTCCTATATACTTATATACTATAATCCTACATGAAGCTTATTTATCTCAAAGAATAATGTCAAAATAACTAAAAAAATTACAACATACTTCTGATAAAATTGAAGATTCAAAAATTCAATTCTGTGGAAACTTTAGCAACACTTGCTTTTTTCTGCTTACCTTTGCAAGAAATCTCCTGGGAGACATGAAATGGGGATTAAGTTTCAACTGTATCTGGGAGACAGATATACTATTTTAAGAATAAAGGATGAAGAAAGCAGACTAAAGTAAAATGAAAAAAAAAAAAAAAAAAAAAAAAAAAAATGCAATATGGCAAAAGTGCAAAAGAGTATATCTGGTATAAATGCTTTGTCTGTAAACGAAGAAGGTCAACAACAAACAAATGTTTCTAACTAAGATATATGGATTCTCTTAATTGTAATGATTCTTTGTCACCTTTTCTCCAAATGAAGCACCATATTATCCGAGAAAAAAAAGTATATATATTCCTCTATAAACAACCATTTCATTTGTTAAGTGTTCCCAGCAATTATAAAGTGTATAAAGGCATCTCCTTAAAGCCACCCACATATGTTCTTTCGATTTAAATTAAGGAAAAAGGCTGGCTAATCCATTCTATTCAAATCAAGAAGGTACTCAACAACACGAGTCTGATGTGACCTGATGTTATCGTCCATAAATATCATCCTGACTATTTATGCAACTGCATCCTCAATTCATGACATTTACAATCTCCGATAAGCAGTTATTCAACGAAAAATTAAAATTATTGTATTGGTTCATCAATAAGTGTTTGCGGACGAGCACACCAGTACCACCACAATGAACGGTCTCTTTTATTGATGATTCATAAAGCCTTTTCCCTATCTCTCTTCATATTAATTGCCGTTGATAAT
Source organism: Caerostris extrusa (assembly GCA_021605095.1). Lineage (NCBI taxonomy): Eukaryota > Metazoa > Arthropoda > Arachnida > Araneae > Araneidae > Caerostris > Caerostris extrusa. The sequence goes on along the minus strand of BPLR01011094.1, from coordinate 13,328 downwards.
CGCTTATGATATTGAAACGACTCTCATGTAAAGAAGACATGATTCTATTGAAGACTCTATTGACTTATTTGTGCTTCCTACATGAATCTAAAGGTGCTGCCTGTGGCACTTGTCAATAAGATGCAGCGTTCTTGGCGGTGGGCGCAACTTGCACGACGTAGGGGCATCCCACAACCCTCAAACCCATGGGTGCCTTCATAAAGTTCATCTTTATGGTGACGTCTGGTACAATAAATAACATTATCGTATGTTACAGTACTCAGCTGCTGAGCAATGTTGACTTTGAATCAGGACTCTTCGTTTGCAGGGCGAGATATGGATCCTCCTCTTTTTTTTTTTTTTATTTTGTTATTATTTTTTTTTTTTATCAACCTTTTCAACATATGTATCGTTGATTTGTAAGTTTTTTTTTAAACGAAGCTTGTGAAACGATATTTTTATCGATTTGAATTTCTTTACTTAAGTTTGTCAAATTACGCCCTTCCTCCTCAAGCTTGCAAATTATTTTACTATGTGTAAAGTGAACAAGATTGTTTCGTTTAGCCTTATTGCAAGTACGAATTCAGTTGAATTGCAGAGGATGTCTTCAATAGCGCTTTTCGCTTTTTTTTTACTGTGTGATGATTCAATGAGTGTGTAGACTGCTTTTTATTGTAGCTGAGCATGAGTATTTTGAGTACTCTCACGCAAAAATCCTTTTCTACAATTTCATTGCTCTGATAGCAATAAACACTTTTTTACAATTTCATAGTTGTCTGAAAAATAATTACATATTTTCTGAAGTTTTGATTATCCCTGTATGTCATCTTTTATGATAATACCTATATATACTACTGCGCCCAAAAAGTAAGACCAATTATTTTTTTTTCTCAAAGACTCTTTATTTATTTTTCCAAATTTATATCAACGCCTTCAAAGTAATCCCCTGCGTACACAATGCATTTATGCCAACTGTTTTCCAATAATCAATGCATGCTAAAAGTCATCGGCAGGAATGGCCTTCAAAGCGCACAGCAAACGGTGTCCCCAGAGTGGTCTTTTGAGTTTAGGTAGTAACTAGAAGTCGTACGGTGTGAATAAGGTGATTGTGAAAAGATATGGGTTTCATTTTTGGAGAAAATTCATGAAGAATCAATGCAGTGTGAGCTGGTGCATTTAGAGTTTTTGGTACCAATCGAGATTACACGCATTTGAGGCCCACAACAGAATTGACAGATACTTTTGAAATTCCAATATCATCAGCAAGATCTGTGATAGTAAATCGACGGTTTGCAAGCACGAAATCTTTAATTTTTGGGGCGTGAGCTTCGTTGGTTGAGATGATGGTCGATCAGAGGGCTATTGCCTTCTTTTGAACTGTTTATACCACTTCTAAACATTTCCTTCCGATATAGGAATGCTCACCAAATACCTTCTACAACATTCTATATTTTTCCGCAAACAAAATTGAATGCAAGTTATTTGCTCATTTAATTCAGACAATTCAAAAATCGCCAGAATCAGTTTTAGCGTCTCACAAAACCAAGCATAATTCAAACAATAATGAATATTTCGACGTCAAATTTACCACAGATGTCAAGAACAGTGTCAGCAACCTAAAAAGAAAAAAATTGAAATTTCATAAGCCCCGGAAGTTTTAAATTAAAAATTGTTCTTACTATTTTGATACAGCAGTATACATATATATATATATAATAAAGTAATGTATCCTTCGTTAACATTTTTTCTGGAAATGAAAGGCAGGTCCTTTTAATACTTATTTCTTTTGGACAAATCTATTTAAAATATATAATATTTCAAATATATTTTACTAGGAATATAATAGAGTTTCAAGAATGCATATGAAACTTTTTTGGGGATTTTAGAACATTTATTGCAGAAATATGAATGTAGGAAACACATGAATGTAGGAGTGTCTTTTAGGAGAAATAGCAGTTTTTCATACTTTTTGCTTTATGGGAAAAAAAGTTATCTCAGATAACAGACACGATCGAATTTAACTGTAATGTTTTTTTTTTTTTTCTTAGCACATTAGCTTCCTTATTTATCTTATAATGTTCTTCTGTGAAAGTAATGGCTAAAGACAACTAACTCCATAATGGTTTCTTTTATTATTTAAGACAATGGCATCAGGAATTTTTGCGAAACATGAAACGTAAAAACCTTTTCAGTAAAAATGCCTTAATTAAGATAGCTTGTTGCAATGTTTAAAAATTTATTTAAAAATACATGTGCTTATAGTTTTAATTGTCATTTCTAATTGACATAATATTTCTTTTAAATGTAGGCTGTTTATATCTCTTGATTAGTCTAGACTTTTACTCCCTAAAAATCAAGATTCAAGTGTTTTAAAATTTCGTAGATAACTATAATTTAAAAATGAAGCCATTTATGATAGAATAAATATTTCATTTAAATATTATTAACTATTTAATTCTGTTCACTAAATTTAGCATAATAATCTTTTATTTTAATGAATAAATTTACGTACTTTAATTTGCTTATTTACCTAATACCATACAATTTAAATTCCAGTAAGTATTGTTAAAAACGTGCTTTAAATTTTTCTAATGTGTAAAAATTGCATTAAAACATAACAGCAAATGATCATTATCTCCAACGAATAGTTAGTGGAAGTTCACCTGCGTATACCGAATTTCGTGAAACTTAACAAAAGTTTAAATTGCACTTGAATAATCCGTCAATTACGCCTCGCTGCTTGCATTGTGAGCCTATTTGTCTGCTACTGGAAAGAGAAAGATGCTTGGAAAAGAGCTGAGAATAACCTCTTGCGATAACAATCCAACTGAGAAGAGAAACAGAACTTCCAGTTTCAACTGTATCCTGCGTTCTACGTTTTAGGTGAGTAAACAAATGGTTCCGAGTCTTGTAACCAATGCGCCTTAATTGTCTCAGAAAATAACGGAATCATTGTAATACGGGTTTGAAAAGAGGAATTTATGCTTTCCAGGATTTCAATGGATGTCTAAAGACAACAATACAAGATATAAATTTGAATGTGTTTAATTTCGGTTGAAATCTCTTGTTTTATGCGGATTAAGTTAATGCGTGTATCGTTTGTCCTTTTCTTAGAAATGTTTATACAAATTTAACATGCAGTTCACTTTTTGTAATTTAATGACTATCCTTAAAATGCATGAATAAAAGTTGTTTCAAAGCAATTTAGGAGAATTATATTGTTTATTTGTCACACATTTGATTTTATCTGTTTATTGTTATACATATTTTTGTGATAAATTTTTAGGAAAGTATATTTAACAATAAAAGTAAAAAATATAACATATTTTTAGCTACAAATCATGTGAAACATCATATTATTTTCATCATTGGTTTATTAAATTAACTACAAATAATTCAACAATGAAAATTCACGATTCAACATAATTCAAATTTAAAAAATATTTAATGGGGAAAAATAAATTGTAAGAAAATCATTGTTTTTATTTTTATATACAGAAATTTCTTTGTTGTAAATAACTTATAGTAATTTATAGTATTGTGCTATCTACTTTTCGTATACTATAACTTACAGTATTGTGTTATGGATAAAGATGGAAAATAATTTAAAACATAAAACTCTCTTTATTTTTATTAAACAAAATTTAATCGATTCATACGGTTTTTATTTAGTCTACGCTTTTTGTTAGAAAAAAATTTCTTTTTTGTTTCATGGAATGGAAGGAAAATTGAGCTCTGCAAAAATAACAATTTCCTTCCATAAGCAAAATGATTTTAGAAAAATTAATTTCTTCTTATAAGCTTGTATAATATTTAACGAACTAAATAAATTGATGTGAATGACAGTAATAGGATTAAAAGAATCAAAAAATGAATTTTATTAAAGAAAGAGGTAACACGACATTTACTTTTGAAGAAAATTTTTTTTTTTTCAAACAAGACATTTTTTTAAATTAAATTATATCAGAAAATATAGATATAACAATTAATTATGATTATTTATGCGGTAAAACGTAACTCTTTTTGCAAACTCTTAGCATGTCCTATTAACTTCTGAAAATATTAGTAGTCGTTTCAAAGAATTTAAAGAAGTAAGTTTTAAATTACAGTTGTTCTTAAGAAAATAAATTTTGTAGCACTGTGGATTCTGCAGTTGAATAGTAACTGGATGTGGTGTGGTTGAGATATTTGTGGTACAGGTTGGAGAACTCAGAGCTTTATTTGCACTCGAACAAACAGCACACTCATAGAATTAGAGACAATCAATATTTAACACATTTAAAGACAGACAGTTACAGACTCCAGGAAGGATTCCACTTCTAAGCCGAGAATCCGATACTCAGATACGCGCAGGTTGCGCGAAAGACGCAATATATTCAACGCATAATAGTTGAAATACAGACTCTCACCCGGAGAAGTAGTATATTCCACGCATCCCGCGCAAACCTAAGCATTCGTCTTTCAGTTAGCAATGAAATCCTTCCACAAATCTAAAATTGAATATCTATAAATGCATAAAATATTGTCTGTCGTTTATTGTATGTATGTCGTGTTTGTGCGTGTGCCAATAAAGCTTGTGCTCTCAATTCTCAACTTAACCACACCCAGTTGCAATCCAGTTGCAGAAACTACAGCATTACAATCTGGCGCCCAATGTGGGCTCAACCTGTACTTGAACTTCACATTTTATTGCTATTATCAGTAGATAAGTAACGTTTTTAACATATAGAGCAAATTACTTACCATAAACATTGATATATTAATCCTTTGTACAACGTTTAATTTTTAGTCAGTTTGTTTCGATATGTATTACAAATAAATTACGAAACATTACGAAATAAGTTACGACGTATGTAATCCCGTAATTATTTTCAACGAAAATATTCCCATTAAATGAGAACTATAATTAAAGTATTTCAATTGCCTTATTAAAGCTAGAAAAAAAATGTATTTTTAAATTTTTTTTAAATTTCAAATATTTGTATGCTATTCACTAAATTTAGCACAATAACCATTTATTTTAATGAATAATTTTAATTACATTAATTTGCTTATTTACCTAATACAATACAAATTAAATTCCAGTAAGTATCGTTAAAATCGTGCTTTAAATTTTTCTAGTACGTAAAAATTACATTTAAACATAATAGCAAATGATCATTATCTCCAACGAATAGTTAGTGGAAGTTCACCTGTGTATACCGAATTTCCTGAAACTTAACAAAAGTTTAAATTGCACTGGAATAATCCGTCATTTACACCTCGCTACTTGCATTGTGAGCCTATTTGCCTGAAAAAGCTGAGAATAGCTGCTATCGCAAGAGCTTCTCAGCTCTTGCGATAACAATCCAACTGAGAAGAGAAACAGAACTTCCAGTTCCGATTGTATCCTGCGTGGTGCGTGTTTAGGTAAGTAAACAAATGGTTCAGGGTCTTGTAACCAATACGCCTCAATTGTCTCAGAAAATATTGGCATGATTGTTGTACGGGTTTGAAAAGGTGAATTCATGCGTTTCAAGTTTTCAATAGATGTCTAAAGACAACAATAGAAGATAAAAATTGGTTTGTGTTTAATTTCGGTTGAAATCTCTTGTTTTATACGGATTAAGTTAATGCGAGTATCATTTGTCCTTTTCTTAGAAATGTTTACACAAATTTAATATATAATTTTTATTTTTTTGTAATCTGATTACTATTCTCATAAAGTATGAATAAAAGTTTTAATTAGTGGCAAAAACAAAGCAAATCTTATTTTTTTTTGCCATCCCTTTGCTTTTTTAATTTTGTATGAAATTGGGCGATACCGTTATTGTTGAAGAATGATTTCTAGAAACGTTTTAATACACTTCTTGTAAAGCGATAGATCTTATGCCTAGCTAACGATAAAGTGCAAATTGTCAAACTGAAAACTCCTCGAATGTTTTAACCAATACTACATGGAGAATTTTCCTTTGGAACTGTCTCATAACGATGCTTTTAATTTTTTTTACTGCTTAAAGATAGGGATGTTGATCTGATGGGAAGAAGTACCAGAAATACTTTTGACTTTTCCCATGAAACACCAAATATAAATCAGTTAGTGTCCAAGTGCGTCAATGGCTCTTTCTAATTAATATTTTTGAAGAGATTTAAGTCCTCTATGATGAACGGGGATTCAAAAGTGGTCAAGATTTTGAAACCTGGTTAACTGCCTAAGAACCATTTTCCTTTACTGCTAAGTGTTCAACAAGGAACTTTTACTTTTAGTTTCAATTTGTATCCGTATTGCTGTGGTCGAAGTTATGCATATGAAGCTGTAATATTTTACATGCTTCGTCTTTAAGTAAATGTTGATTATGTGTAAGTGAGTTTCATAGCAAAATAATTTAGTGACTAGGTATCATCTAAGTATCGGTTAGATGTGCAATAGGCCTTTATTTGATTCTACAAAAAGTTCAGCATAAAGACGTGCCCCTGCATTACAAATGGAAATTTTTGACTGTAAATGTGAAAATGTTTTTGATGCACTACGTAACTATCAAAGAGCTAAAGGCTTCAGTGAAACTCAATAACAATCGCATATTTGTAAAAATGATTTTCGTTTTTTGACGGTTAGAACTTGAAATGTTATTAGTATACGATTGCAACCATTAGAGCTAAACAAAGTTAATGCTATTTTTATGACATTTGATTCAACGACCAGAAAAAGACCTCACTCGCTTACTATCTAAGGGACTAGATATGCCTTATTCCAAAGTGCCAAAAGCAGCATGAATGAGAATTGAACGTCATGCATTCGTACCTTATGAATTATGAAACTTTCGTGAATTACTGAAATATTTTCCTTTCAAAATCATTTCGACTCAAGAATTGTTTTAAAGAAATACAGATGCTTGCTTGATATCCTTGTATAACTCTTTTAGAAGTCGTTACGCCACGGTCTTGGAATAACTTATAGAATGTAAAAAACACAATTTTCATCACAATGGTACAAGATATATTTTGCCTATTTTACTTCCCGAGTATTTTTCACGCTTTCCTAGAAACTTTTCCCATTCCCCAAAAAGTAATTATTTGGTATGGGGTTACCTTCTAATAGTTTCGTATTATTTCGAGGTGTACAAACATTATATTTTAATTGGGACAGATATTCAATAATGATGCTAAACTTTCTTATTCTTGGTCTCTAATAGCGAGAATGCTTACAATCAATCGTCTTTGAGAGAGGAACTCGTCATATTGATTTGAGTTTGCCGGATATTAACCGACGAAATTAAAGTAAATAGGCCATCTTTTACGAAATGTCCAGTCATTCATATAAACTTAATCTGCCTGATGTTTGGTTGTTTATAACTATGCGGTTATTCAGCTAAATTAAAAGATCGTATAACATTGCGCAAGAACAGATTTATTGAATCGTGCTGCATTCTCAAGTAATAGTGTTCTTTTCATAATGAACATAGTACTATATATAAAATAAAACACATCATAGATTTTTAAGTTAAACTATAAAATAAATGAAGTAAAGATGTAAAAATTAAATTCTGAAATGCAAAGTCAAGAAATGAATTGTATATATGGGGGAAAACAGTTGAATGTAAAAATTGAAAGGCATTTGCTAAATACCCATTTTGATGTTTAAATGCCAATTAAGTTATAGTCAATCCCATGAAAGGTTTTTAAATATTTATTTTACTTCCCCAAATCAACTTGTAGGGCCTTGTACCCCTGGAATAGAAAATGTAATCTATTTTTTTTTTGTTTATAAATCTATTCCTCATGATGTATAATTTAAGTTTGTCACGAAAAAATTTTTAAATTAAGTTGTAAACATTTACACTTTAAATGACCACCATATAAGACAAAATACACAATTTAAGGAGAAAATACCATCAAAGTTAAGAGTTAATAAGAATAAAAAATTAAGCAAGTATCTAAATATTAAAAAAAAAAATTGGACAGAACGACAAATATGTCATGATATATAGTACGCCAGTAAAGTACATAAAATGCTAATTTTTAAAACAAATTCAAAATTTTTTCGATAAATGTTGTTTTTTAATTCTACTTTGTTATTTTTTACAATACATTTATAAGCTTTATTTTACATTTTTTTTAAATTTATACACTAAAAATCCCAAATTTGATTTCGTATCAATCATCAATTATGATAATAAATCAAACTTGTTTTTATATATATTTGATAATATTAAATTATTGGTGAAAACTTATAAAAATATTTTTCTTAAATTGACTTATAAAAAAAAATAGAAATGAGTTTTATATCATTGAATATAATAATGGTACAAATTGGCTAATAAAAATTAAAATAATAAAATTAAAAATTAAAAAAAAATTAAATATATAAAAAAAAGTAATAAAATAAATAAATAAATGAAAATATAATATAAAAATAATGGCCTTTGAAAATTTTTCTAAGAAATAAATAGAGTTACTTGTATCATATAAAGGTTTAAGTTTTCTATTAGACTGATAGTCTCTATGATGATTTTAGTTATAAATTAATGAATTTTATTATTGATTAATATATCTAAGATGAAAAATTAATTTGTTTTTTAATAACAAAATATAATTATCATTAAACTAATTTCATTTTGGAATTTAATTAAATATTTTAATAAAATGTAAAACTTTTTAAAACCTTTTATATTTCATTTTGAAATTTTTTTAAATGGAAGAGTTGAAACTTTTATAACTATATCAGTTATCTTGTTATATATAACCATCAGTGTATCTTTGTTCCTTATGATTCCTCTTTGAAGCACTTTTATCCCTTAATGCAGATAATTTGGCGGCGAGCCTACATAAACTTAAATATTCCATTAAACTGCCTGCATTCATATTGGGCGTTGTGTAAATTAACTTTACAAAGTGAAAATTCCATTAAACCCAAACTTAGAGAATGTTGATGCAATTTTAATATAATATTTAAGTATATTTAAAGTAGCACTGTTGCTGACCAACACAGCGGCAATTTCATTAAAAGTAAGTGAAGCATGAATTTAATTAGAATATTCGAACAATATCTGTGGAATATTCTTGATCCGTTTAAGGATATATATTAAAAGAACATTAAAATTAAATATTTGAAGTTACCAAAGGTTTTAATCAAAAAATAACATTAAAATAATTTTATATTATAAATATGCAACTTAAAGTATTGATATTTGAATAAATATTTGTGTAATACCACAATAATATTTTGTTTAAAATTTAAATTCATTTTGTAAGAATATTATTATTGTATTTACATTATAATTTTTAATCAAATATATAATGTAATTTTGTAAAAATAAAGAGTGTTACATAAAGAAAACTATTTAAAATATAAAGAAAACATATACAAAATTCAATTCTTCAAGTCTCCTATGTTTTAATTCTTCATTATTAAGAAAAAATTATTTGATAATTATACACGAAACTTACTTTCTGTACAATTCTTCACGATAATAAAGACTATAATTTTAGGATGGAGATTTTTCCTTATAGTGCAACGATAATTAAATAACTTTGATATGAAACACTATGTTTTCATACTATATATTGTGTATTTAAATATATACTATATACATTTTTTTAAATACTATACATGGAATTTTCAAAATATAATAATATGGTATTGTTATTTTAAAATTAAAATATTATATACTCATACAAAGAATGCAAAAAGGGGGATTCCTACTCTAAATTCTCAACTCATCCAAAAATATTAAAATATAATACAATAACCTATTACGCAATAACCACTACGGCAAAAAAAATGTTTCAATGCTCTCAGGAGCCTTGTAATAAGAAAAGATAAATGCACACCTATATTAGATAAAGCGAAACACAAATAATTTAATACAAGAATAAAATAATTTTTTTTTTCAATTTAGGTATTTGTATACATTCTGGGAACGATGATTAATTGATGTCAAAACGTAATTACACATGCAGTAGGCAGACTTTGCTTTCAAAGAGTAATTTGAAAGCTTACTACTTCAAGGTAAACATAGTAAACATTAGGTTTCAATTTTTTTCAAAATTAGAATTACAATAACAATGCTCTATCTATTTTTGTTTAATGTCTCTGGTAATGTAAACTCTGAACAGCGTTTTCTGAGCATCGCGCACATTATAGAAAAATAACAAACTCAGTGTGTCTGCCAAAAGTATTATAAAACAAATAGTCACTGGCATATTTTGTCGACAGCCGCACAGCATTTGGTGCTCCGTATTAAGCGTCATTGTCTCCGGGAGAAAGCACCGCCTCATCTTTGAGTTCTGGAAATTTAGGAGATCTTCCATTTCCCCCTTTTTTTCCTTCTTTTCTCTTCTTCGTCTTCATTTAAGTGCTCGTTTCTTGCTTTCTCAAAGCTCGTTGAAGAATTTTCGCCATCTGTAGATCTGTGAGCCAGTTATACTCCATTTTCATTTCTTAATATTTTTTCCAGTTCGGTTTTTTCAAGCTCTCCTCTCTTTATTTTTCTTTTTCTTCACGTTCATCGTTTTTAAAATCCATAATTACTTCACCTAATTGTTCAGAACCCAGGCATCGAAACCGCCCTCAGACTGTAATCAGTTTTAGGGAGCTTTGTCATTTAACAGACCACATGGTGCAGTGAATATCTGTAATTCCGGATTTCCTAAGTCATATTACTTCCTGAATGTGTCTGATTCATCTATTCTACTCCTTTCCTCCAGTTTGAATACCAGCTTTTTCTAACTACTTTTAAACATGCTTGATTATTCTTTTTCTCTTCCAAATATTTATTTTTCCCGATAGAAGACCTTGAAAGTTATCAAAGCTTCTTCCCACAATCCCTCCACTACCACAGCATGTATCAGATCAAAAGACCTAGAATCTTCCTTATCCATTATATAGCTAAGTGGAATACAATTTTGTATAAGCTTTACATCTACAGGAGGTCCAGGTACAAGTATTCTATTTTCACAACTTCATTATGGCAAAATTTTTAGTATCACCGACATTCGCAATACTGTAGTCTACTCAACAGTTTCGATGATCTCTTGGAACTTATTGCTTCCCACTCCTAAATAAATCAAACGGATTGGTTTCACATATCGGAATATCCCAATAAAGCTAGTATTACTCAATTTAGTATAATCCATATTCTTTTTTGGACAACATTTTTTTCGCTTTAATTCTAATGCGCATAACTTCAAATCATGTTTTCTCTCCCGTTATTTTCCATCTCGCGTTGCATCAATCTCTGTTTTTGCTTTCATTTCTCTCTGTAGACTATCTCATTAAGTTTCTTTTTCTCTCTCTACTCTTTAATCCTTCTCGTGTAGCGCCTTCAATAGTTGCAATGAATTCTTTGAAAAAATATCCTTAAATACTGAAGATTTTATTATCAGTATTTTTAAATCGACTTTTTAGTATTTCTTGGAATATTTTTGGCTCGCCTAATTCACTAGCTAATCATCATTAGATCCTCTTTTTTGAATCTGTTTAAAACTGACATGTTTTTTATAATTAACCCAGTAACAGTAATATCAATGGCAACATCTAAAGTTTCAATTAATATATATTTAAATCTTGATAAAAATACTTCTTTATAATATTTTTTCAAGACCTCAATATGTACATTAAAATTATATTCATATAAATTATAAATCAATGAAACTTCTTCATTAAATTAGAAACAAATTATCTCTAAAATATAATTCTAAAACTTTATAACTTAAGGTTTTTGGCACCATTTACTCTTAAATTAATATTCTTCAACTAAATGCAGTAGCAAATTTTTCGGTTAACTTAATTTCTAAATACGTTCATGCACACAAATTCAAACACAATACTGCAAATTTCTTTAAACATAAAATAGTTTCCCTAAATAAGTTCTGAGTATAAATTCAATGTTGTACATGTGTACAACATTGAATTTATAAAATGCTAATGCTAATTTATAAATGCTTTAATGAAATGCTGTTATTTCTCATTAGAGAGACATAATTTACTACACGCAACATCAAAATTATTTCATTTGTTTAAGGTATTTATTATATATTGATTATATATTATTACACAACTTCGACTGATAAATAATAATCTTTTAATGAAATAAAAATAAATTAATTAATCTAAATATCACCTAAAAATTAGACATTTTTTTTTCGCAACAGTACTTTCAAAGTAATACTGCAAAAAAACCCCATTAATCAGTATAGTTAATTAGTAATCAGTATATAATCAGTAATAAATAATTAGTAATTCGTATATAATCAATAAACTGATTATCTTTTAACTGTTCATGAAAAGTGGTTCTCATAGAAGAAAATTCAACATCAACACTCACTAATTACCGATGCCCAAACACGAAGCTTTCCCCCTGCAGTACAACACCACACACTTGCACAAGAGATACCTTCCAGACGAAATTAGTACACAAGAACTTCTTTCTCATAACTTAAGAAATCGCCTTCATTCATCTACCGCATGTGCCACTTTCTCATATCCTTAATGGCGATGGTTCGTTATTTGAAGGATTAAAATATGACTACAGTTATCCATGTTAACAGTTTAATTAAACTTAATTATTTACAACCCAAACCTGCTGTCCTCAGAAAAGGGTCTACTACATAGTCTGTCCTACTTTGCTTCCCCTTCTTCTCACCTCCTCTATTACTACCCCTTCAAAGGACATCTGATAACCCTTGGGGTGTTAAAGACGTCCCGAAATAGGGCGGGAGCAAATTTTTATTGAACTTGACATATATTATAAATTTTAACTTTATTTTTTAATGGAAAACACAGCAATACATATCTTTGCATATTATTAGAAACACTTGTTGATTTAAATAATTCATGCTACAATTTTAATGATACAATTTAATGTTACATTAATATTACAATTTAATGTTACATTAATGATACAATTTAATGTTACATTAATGATACAATTTAATGTTATATTAATAAAATTTAATGTTACACTAATGCTACACTTTTAATATTACATTAATGCTACAATTTTAATGCATACAATTTAATGTTTCATTATTGCCAAAATTTACAATGATACGATTTAATGTTACATTAATGCTACAATTTTAATGATACAATTTTAACGTTACACTAATACAACAATTTAATGTTATATTAATGCTACAATTTAATGTTACATTAATGCTACAATTTAATGATACAATTTAGTGTTTCATTATTGTTAAAATTTTAATGATACAATTTAATGTTAATGCTACAATTTTAATGTTACATTATTGCTACAATTTTTAATGTACAATTTAACGTTATATTAAAGCTACAATTTAATGTTATATTAATTCTACAATTTAATGTTACATTAATACTACAGTTTTAATGCTACAATTTAATGTTA